>MNCI01014239.1:293826-320830 GCA_015680685.1 Gnetum montanum
TAAGGTAGTTACATTCCAAAATATCTTAGCTAAATTTTCTCCCAAGTAAGGAGGTTACAACTTACCCAACTTGTTAGGAGATATTTTCCACCAATTTCATTGGGAAGTTATGTAGTTAGAAAGTTATACACAAAGTTAGGAAGAATTTATGCTAACATTAATATTTGTAAATATTACAAATATTTAATATAATATTACAAATATTTTAACATTAATATTACAAATATTTTATGGATAGTAACTTATATAATAATGTTTGAAAAATAATGTTTTAAGACTTAGAATAATTAAATTAAAGGTAAGTCTTCAGCCCGACACTTGGAATAATTAAATTAATGGTAAGTCTTCAACAATAGATAAAACTGCAAATCCAGCATTAGTTAAAATGTCTCCTGCTTTGTGGATTCAATTATACACCCATCTTAGTGTGCCTTCGTGTCTCTATTGTTGTGTCCAGTGGGTTGGTATGGCGATAACGAATGCATCGGCATCAGACACTATTGCTATTTTAGGAAATTTCAAATTACAGGTTCCAGGAGTGAACGACATTTGTAATTATTGCTTGAATTTTTTTTTTGAAATGAGTTCCTGAGGCCACAGTCGAAGAATCCCTGCATCAAAATATTGTAAGTCACAGCGGTGGGCTAGAAATGCAGATCTATCTTTAAACCCTGCACGATTCCACACACTACGAATCTCATGCAATGCAATAGTTTCAGGCCTAAAACGATGCAGTTTCTTCACTCCTCCCATCGCTGGCGTTAATTTCCCTGCAGCCCTTGTTGCCAGCTGCTTTCTTGAAGCCTTCCTTCCCGTGGATCTTCTTGCTGTCTACTTCGCACGAGCCATTGCAAAAACCCTAATGGTGTGTTCATACTTTCTAGCGAGGGTTTGGGCCATCGTACTGTGTCAGAATCTACACTGTGTTAGAATCCACTCTGCTTCTTTAGAAAAATGAAGAGGCACAGCACCATGGGCCATCAAATCAAAGAGATTTTCAGACTATTTTCGCTGCCAAGAATGCCTTCTTAACTTGGCCGAATAATCTGTCTCCCCCGTCTCCATGAAATGTCTAGTTTTTGCATCCATGAACAGTCCTTAACGCTTAAATGTTTATTATAGCAAATACTTTACCATGGTGTAGGAGCTTTTGTCCATTTTGGACTGCATAACTTGAAATATTGTTGCTATCGCAGTTTTGTTTGGCCGCCAGAGTCTTCTTCCATTTTTTTGTGTTTAAAATTTTAAACGTGGATTATGGATAAAATAATTCCTACCTACTCTAGAAAAAACCTTTAAAATTTGTGGGAAAATTTTGAAACATCATTTTAGCCACATACCTTAATACTTTTTTTTGGGTAAAAAGTGCTGATAATATACCGATAAGTACATGGTTTGTATCAACTTCTATTTAACCATTTCCTTTCTCTAGTATCTACTTTTGTTGTTCTATGAAATGGAAAAATGTACCAATAGCAAGGTTTGGATCAAGCGTTCTAGCTTATCCAGACCCTCGCTGAGGAAATCAAACACCTCAAAGCTGTTGGGTTTGACATGCTACAAGTCATGGACTTTTACCAGGACAACCCTATCAACCCTGCAATCCCTACTCTAACATTATCCTTGGGGATGTCTCTCCAACACTTCATGAAGTATGATGGGGAGGGAGATCCCAACGTGCATCTACTTACCTTTATGTCTGAATCTCTCCTGGTGCAATAATGGTTGCACACGATCATTTGTGTCTTTGCCATGCCTCTAGCCGGGAAAGCTTTAGAATGGTACCTCGCACTGCCATGCTCATCTATTTCAACTCTAGAAGAGCTTCTAATCTAGTTCATAATGCATTTCAAGTATAACTTAAAGCTAGAAACCATGTTGGACCAGTTGATGAATGTGAAATAGGAGCCTCTGGAACTAATCCAGAAGTTCATCCAACATTGGAGCGCAACCCTTAATGAAATCTATGAGCCCATCGCAGAGGCCCAATTGCGAGCCATCTTTAAGGGTGCAGTGAACAACTTTATCAAGTCTAAATTGTACTACCTCACCCCTTGCACTCTTAGTCAAGCTTTCATGTAGACTAAGAGTATACAAGATGTAGCTGACAAGAGCAAAGACCCAGCCTACATCGCTTACAAAAATACCTTCACAAAGAAGGACAAGGGTAAGGCCCCAACAACCACAGTGGCTGTTGTGGGGACCAAGGCCAAGCCCAGACCGAGTAACAATGGTAACAAGAATAACAAGAAATCGACCATACCCACAGCTAACCACACGCCCAAGCAGGACAACATGTCGCAAATTCCAGTACCCGCACCTAAGACCTCTGCACACACCAAACGAAACTTTGAGCGTAAAGATCTCTCAAACTACACCCCATTTCCTCTTAACCCTTTGGAACTCTTGAAGCAGCTATTAGTAGCAAAGCACATTCAATATAAGAGAATGTCACAAGAAGAAATCGATAGACACCAATGCTACTGTGAGCTCCTTAGGAACCCCTCTTTGGCCCCACCCAATGAGCTCCAATTCCTAATAGTTTCAGGCTGGACAGGTTTTGTGACTATCACCAACAGTGTGGTCACAACACAGATTATTGTCAGGCATTGCAGGATGACATCCAGAGGTTGATCGACCAAGGAAAGCTAGTGTTGGATGAAAGCAACCTAGTACATCCTAAAAATCAATCTATGCATATCTACATAGACTCCCTCAATGCTAATAATTCTGGTTACGTCATCAATGCCATCAGCATTAACAGTGATCCTGGGCCACCCTAGTAGCCATTCGTGATCCATGTACCTCAATGTAGCACACCAGCACCACGAACAAGTAACCAAAGTTCATAATAGTCATTTTTCCTGAAATTCCCTCCATGAGCATCCATCTATACACCACCTATTAGCAAAACCATGTCACTTTGCTCACTAATGCTATTAGGGCCCTTCATCATTAGGGGGCTGACCCAATCGACAACCCCCACTATGCATAAAACAACTGAGCAACCTTCTCATCCTAAGAAACAGGAAGTGCACTTCGCAGGTGAGACGTTGAGGGGAAGTACCACCCCTGGCACTTCCAAGCTCATGTCTCCACCCCCTACATCTACATCCTCATCAACAAAGACGAACATTACCACAACTGCATAGTCCACGCCACCCTTCCAAAAGGGGTCTGAACCTAGACCCAAAGTCACCCCTCCTTGGAAAATTTACCTCCTGGGACGAATCGAAGAGGAGGAAAACTTTAAACAAGGGGGTGGCCAAGACCTCTTAGATGCCTTCACCCAGGTTGAACAAGCTCTAAAACAAAAAAATGCTACGTTGAGCTTGTACAACATAATCATGACATCTGTACCGCACCATGAGGCTCTGATCCACATGTTGACAGCGATTCTGGTTAATGAAGACATGCCAGCAGAAGAGGAAGTAATCCATTTGGTCATGCTTCCCCTTGCACTTGTAGAGCCTAAGCCATCCTAATTGACTTTTAGCAACAACGCCATTAGGAAAGATCCCAAAATGGATCAGGTGACTACGGCAGCTCTTTTCATCACAATTCGGGTCAGCCAACACTAGATCCGAAGGGTACATATTGATGATGTGGCTGCCACAAACGTCATCCCCTTCCCTATTGTGGACAAGTTGGGCTTGGTTGACCAGATAAAACCCATAGCAACGTCATGTCTAAGGTCATTCAACGAGAGACGTGTCCTAGTGAAAGGCACAGTTCACATGGACTTCGTAGTAGGGGACCAGTTCCCCACAAATGCAACATTCATCGTGGTTGAGGAAATGCTTGGGCTTAACCTGATCCTGGGGAGATCATGGTTAGCATAACTTAACGCTATCTCCTCACCCATACATCAGGAAATCCACCTACCATATGCAGGCAGGGAGGTGGTGATCCATGATGATGAAGTAGCAGCACAAGCTATCAGTAAAGTAGACATGGAGCAAGGCTCGGAGGCCATAACCTCTGAGAATGAAGCACTTCCTCACACACACATTAAACATCTAGCAGGAGAATCAGCTCAGCAAGCTGGTCTCTATGATGAAAGTGCATGGGTTTGAGTTGCCCTTCCAAGCAAGGGACAATGATGTGGATGAGGGCCTTGGAAAAACACCTCGGCCTTATGTTCTGATCAACCCATGATGGGTCAATAGGTAGCTACGCACAGCGTAGCAATTCCACTACTTCCTGCCCAGTTGCCATCCCTCATGCATTCATTGCTTTTTTCTTTGATAACATGCCATCCCTTTTGGCATGCTACACTATGGCTTGAAATGGCCTAAAACTAGCATCGTTGCTTTTTGCTTTGATAACATGCCATCCCTTTTGGCATGCTATGCTATGACTTGAAACGACCTAAAACTAGCAATAGCCCGAGATGGCTTAAAACTAGCAATGGCCCGAAATGGCCTAAAACTAGCATAAATTACCAATTAGCCATTCTCCAAGTTGTTAATGTATCATCCCTGTGGCATGTTACGCAATGGCCCAAAATGGCCTAAAACTAGCAATGGCCCGAAATGGCCCAAAACTAGGAATGGCCCGAAATAGCCTAAAACTAACACATGAAAGCATGAACATTTTATACAAAATGTAGCACATTTGCAATGCACAAGTTAGCGCAAAATCAATGTCTATTTCACAAAATTCTCTTTGCTTTATTCAAAATCGTTGTCTTTTAAAACAATGTTTGCAAAATTTGTTAGACAAAAACTCAAGAAAAAAATCCCATGTTGTCATGGGTTGCTTTTGTTTGCACCATCTTTGCCATTAATTCCTGCATCATTTTCTGTTGTATTACCTTCCCCTGCCTTTTCCTCTATTGTTTCCTCATTCCTTTCCTCTACAAGCCATGTGCCCTCATCTATAGCCTGCATCGTAGGAGTGAAGTGGTTAGTTAGGGCAACAAACGTAAACTACAATAGAGCATAAACATCAATATAGTAAGAAACTAACCTAGCCATCTCAAAGGGTATCTAGTCTAAACCAAGCCTAAGGTGGTGCCAGACCTCCTCTACCGTGATGTCCATCCAATGCCTGTTGCTTAGTTCAGCATCTGCAGCAACTCTCTCCATTTTGACGGTTGTCCATCTAGGTGGTCCCAGGGAAAAGGAGATAGTTGTAGTCTCTCCTGTAGGAAGGTCCATTTTTAGGTCAAGATATTTCGTAACCTTTACCTGCTCTTTGAACTTGGCATAGGCCTCAGAAGCGTCAATGGAATTTACGAATGCTTCATACATAAACGCCTCTACTACAGCGTCCTTGTATAGTCTAAAATGGGTGGCATTTTTCATTTTATACATGTGCTTGTGGTTTCTCTAGGACTAACCCCATTCGTGAATCTTGTCACTGACGTATTTCAAATCTTGACACTTCTGGGCTAGCATGTCCATTTGCATCCGTTGTTCGATTATCTCACGGGTGGCTTCAACGTTCTGACATGCGGTAGTCCAAAACCTAGCGTAGTCTATTACATCCATGTGCCAGTTCTCATTATTAGTATCATGGGCTATGATGAACTCATTCCTCAACTTGAGATCCTCAATCTCGATGACCAAGTCAACATGTCTTTGCTCAACTCTTTGGACCCGTTTCCACAAGTCCTCGTTGACTCGCTTATACCCCCACAAGGAGCATGCCAAGTGCAAGATGCATTTGCAAGCCTCATCGTACATACTACGAGACACCTTGATCACTTCAAGTGGGAATGTAGGCATGGCGTTGACCTTCATAGGTTGTGCCGAGTCCCATTTGAGTCGAGAGGCTACCATGACACAAAGAGCGAAACAATTGCATTAGCATAGCAAGATTAGCAAACTCAAAAAATAATTCTAGCAGAACAACATGAGAGCACCTGATATTACTACTTACCCACATTAGGGTCAGCCTGCTAGAGGTGTTTGATCATGTCATCAAACATTCCCTACACAAACATAAATTTGTCAAGGATCTCGGCCCATGACTCTGCACGAATCGAAGGGGGTCCTACAACATCAACATTATCACATGTTACATAAATAAACATATTAGCAATGGTTGAAATGGTCAAAATGGACTATGACAAGGTAGAAATATTGCCAAGCTCACTAGCATCTGATTGTGGTCTCTCTTCTTGCTAATGCAAGACTATGGTGGTAGCCTTGGCAGAAGTCCCTACCAAGTCTATACAAGCCTCTTCTTCATACGCTAGTGCCTTTTCTTTTAGGAGACCAACATCCTTTTTATTCAAGGAAGGTTCCTCTTCATTAGTAGGAAGATTCTCCCTAATGACAAGAGCCCTTGCCTTAGCAACAAGAGCTCCTTTATTCTTGATTGGGGCCCTTTCTTCCACGACTGGGACCTCCGTGTCTTTATTCATCATCCCCGTCTTAGGTACTGACACCTCTTCATCGCCTTCTTCTTCTTCTTCTTCCTCTACCAGTAAAGAAACATGTTTGCATTAGTACAAAATAAGTTAGCTTAAAGTAGGTGCCACACTATGCTACGTCACCTAGTGTAGCAGACAATAACAAAATGAGCATTAGACAAAAGCACTTACCAATGGGGGGTTGTGTCCTCTGTAGTTTAAGCCGCAGTCTTCGCCCCTCCTCTTCCTGCATATGAAGGGTTTCCTTAGCTGGAGGAGGCCTCTTTCACCACAACTCTTTGGGCACAGTCTTGGCCATGATACATTCCCCCCATGACATGCTATTGGCTACGATGTGGAGGGACTCTCCTATGCTGCTTTGCCCATGAACGTTGCGGGCCACCTGATCCTTAGTTGTCACGAAGAATGACTCCCCAATCATTTTTTGGGGATCTTGGGCAAGGATCATTCACAAGACCTAGCAAATCCATGGTTTAGATATCTGGTTGTAATTTCGCATGACCTTGAATCCATTCTCTTGAACCACCAGAAACTCCGCAAAGTGCTTCAGACAACCTATATAGAAGGCATAGTGTATGTTGGAACGGGACTTCGATTTCTGACAATGCCCCAAGATTTTAGCCTGCAAGCCTTTACATAGGAAGCTGGCCTAGTTGTAGCAGGTCCCCTCTTCCATAACTTCATGCATTATCTAGGCCTGCTCAATCCCCAGGACCTTCCCTTGGGTAAGTAGCTGGGGGAACGCTCGAGCATAGAAGACAGGGTAGATCTCCAAGGCGGGCCCATCTTTGAGCATATCCATAGGGAGCCCCTTTCGCTCCTTCGCAATCTCTAGCCACTCTTGAATATCCTTCTTCTAGAGGGTTAGAACCTTCTTCCCCCTCAACCATATGAGGACACCTTTGGAAGCAACACTGAACAGGTCTACAAATAGTTGGTCATTGATTTCAATGATAACCTACATGCCCTGTATGTGCGTGCGGAAGTGGCTCACCTTTTTAGAAAGGGAGCTAACCAGGAAAAGCATCTTAGCAGTAGGAACATTTGAATTCGAGGTCAGGAAAAGAGCCATAAGTCCAGCCTTTTCGAGGTTCTAGACTAAGGAGTCTGAAGCCCCACCATTTATCCAGCATTGGCTCACTTCTACTTCACCATATTTGAAGTAGATGTTTACCCCCTACACCTCAGCGGTTACCACCATCACCTCCTGGAGCTTCTTTGCCCCTACAATAGTTTTCACAAAAAAATTTAGCATGAAAACACAAAAAGTACAAAGATTGCAAAAGATACTTGAGCATACACCACTTACTGTTTGGCCTATTATGCCTATACGGTAGCGAGAACTACGGAAGTTCAACTAGAACTTGTTCAACCATGACTGGTTTAAAGAGTTGTACCCACTCCTCATCTAGCCAACCTTGCCCCTTGCACTGATCATAGGGAATAGAATATGTTCCTAGGTAGGTGTGGTATTCACCCTCGCATTAACCAATCATGCCCACCCGCAGGTTCCTGGTAGAAGAGAACTCCTGCAGAGCTATTTGTGTTGTAGCCAGTAGACCTGGTTGGTCATGAACTCCATCCTTGTTGATGAAGAACTTGGTAGCAAATGCATACTATTAGCATTAGGTCAATATGGCTAGTGTCACATAAACATAATAGAGAAAGGCTACAAAACTCACCCACTAGCATAGTAGACAGTTCCCTGAGGGTTCTGGAAGCACGTCGTCATATAATGTGCAAGAAACAATGTGTTGAAGCGGTGGTAGTAGCTATGCTTGGGCATATCCTAGATCCAAGACAAATGCCTTAACCCTATTGGGCATTGACTATATGCTTATCCCTACCTACTCATGACTGCCCCGTCAATCAAAAACCTCAGAATGCCCTGACTTGCCCTAGGCAATATGGCTTCTGTTATGCCAGCCGCCTCCTCCACCTTCAGGGATGACCAAACAATCACACTGAAGTGGATGAGGAGGACCTGTAGGAAGTCCTATGCCCCTTTCCTGAACCAGATCCCCCACTCTCCCATATGTATCTAGGGAGGAGGAGCATTGGCCACAGGTTTGCTCATGTGACAAAGGATCCCTCTAATTTCTAAAAAAATTAGGATTGGCCTTAGCCCCACCTTGCACAACAAGTGTTAGCATCATGTCTAAGTGCAATGCACACATGACATAGCAATTCCTAGCGGTTCATACACATAGCGTAGCATAACCCTCTTTCTGCATATACCGTAGTAAGAACATGAAAGCGGTAGCCTAGCATAGCAACAGAGTAATTAACCCTGACAGGCCGATCGATAATATGCCCTGATAGAACATGTGTTGCCCTATAACATCACGCATGGCCCAACTCTCCTAAGGGTCCTACGTCATGCTATTTGAAGACCAAGTAACTTAAACTACCCAAACCCCCACGTTTATGACAACTGCGGTGGTGGTGGTTTAAGCAACCTTGCATACAATGATGGCGTAACATTTATGCATCCACTGCGGCTAAAACAAAAACAACGGCAATGCAAAGGCTAAAACAACGTGATAACAAAAAAAACAAGTAGCTAAGACTAGGATAAAAAAGAAAAGTAGAAAACAGAAGCAAGAAACAATAACAAAATTGTGAAAAAAATAGAGGAAGCATAGAAGCCTACTGGACTAACGGCGTGTCCTTCTGTGTTGTGACATATGCTTGTGTCATGCACCCTAGGGTTTGCTTTATCTCCTTGATCAGTGTGAGGGTCAAATTCATTCGTTCCTTCTTTGGAGCCATCTCCCTACTTACAAATTCCTCCTCGCCGCTACGTAGAAAACCAGCTTTCTCGCTCTAAGCACAATCGCTCCGAAATCGCCTTGTGCTCTGAATATGGGCTCTGCGCTCTTATGGTGAGAATAACAAGCTTACTAGGGTTTAATCCCTATTTATGGCTATAATGGTGAAAAGGGGGAAACATGCCACTCTCTCTCTCCATTTAATGCAGAGTGCACTGTACAACGTATCATGCTCGCCACGACATCATAACATTGTTAGCATTTAAAACCTGGACATGCTCCAAGCTAATTGCTTACTTTCCCAAGAAATGAAAAAAATAAAAGATTTTTTTTCGTTACTGGTCTGAAAAGACATTAAACTAGCATTTTTCGATCTGCTATGCATTCACAGTTTCACAATTTTGCTTCTGCTATTTTGCATTTCTCAGCAATTTCACATTTTCACATCTACAACTTGGTATTTCCTATTTTAGCACCTCTGCATCTCCATGCCATAACGGTTTTCCATGACTCTAAAATGGCACAAAAATTTTGATCTTTACATCATATTTCGCTGATTACATCTCATCATTGCTTTGCAAGTTTTGGTTACATGCGATTGCTACCAGCAGGTGCCTCTTAACTAGGCTTTCATCACATTTTGACAGGTCAAGCAGAAAATGGAAACCATCGCGATTTCTCCACACCATTAGCCATAGCAAGTCCACATGGCAAGCTTGCTAGACAACTGAACCCATACCTAATTGACTAGGGGTCAACTACAGCTAGCACCATAGCATCTCTAGAAGCAATTGATCATCCACTCGATCTAAGGGTAGTCCTCAAGTGTTGTCAAATGCATGATTTGCGGCTTAACCTTAAGAAGTGTGTCTTCGGTGTAAAAAATGAATGCATGTTAGGATTCATGGTATCAAAGGTTAGAATAAGGGTGGACCCTGACAATGTCAAGGTCATCGTCAACCTGACACCTTCTACAAACCTCAACGAGTTACATGGCTTACAAGGTAGGGTACAGTTCATCCAAAGGTTCATAGCAAGGTTGACCGACAAGTTACACCCCATGAAACATCTTCTAAAGAAAGGGGTTGACTTCAAGTGGACAACCCAATGTTAACAAGCCTTCGATGACTTGAAAGAAGAGCTCTCGCACCTCCCTACTATGCACCAGCCATAAAGGGACAAGCCTTTCTTTATCTACCTTGCCACCTCCGACACATCCATCGTGGCACTACTATGTCAGAAACGAGACAACGAATCTAAGATACTAGTGTACTACTTGAGTCATGCACTAATAGCGCATGAGGCTAGATACAACGAAGTGGATAGGAACTTCCTTTCCTTAGTGTTTGCACTAAAAAAGTGGAGGCACTACCTCTTTCGTAGTGTAGTCAACATCATTTGCAAAAGCAACATACTTTGGGCTATCACTAACAACCTATATGAAAGTAGTAGGATAGCCCGATGGAAAGCGATAACCTTGGAGTTCAACCTGCACTATGTAAGCCAATCATTGACTAAGGGTCAAGCCATAGCAACGCAGCTTACGGCCTCACCCATCAATGACCACACAACCATAGATCCCGAATTCCCAGATGAACACGTTGGCACTATCAACGTCATCCCTTCGCACCTAAAAGCTACCTTACACTTTGACGATGCTTCAACTGTGCGAGGAGGTAGTGCAACTGCCATCATTACATTCTCCTTTGGGGAAGTGCACCCATTTTCCTATTGCTTTGCATTCCCTTGCACCAACAATGTGGCAGAATATGAGGGGCTACTCAGAGGCCTCTCATCTGCCCAAACACTATGCATTCAACACTTAGCAATCCGCAGTGATTCACAACTGGTTGTAAATCAAATCACCGAGGTTTACGCCTGCAAAGCTACACACCTACAACCCTACTATGACCTAGCAAAAAGCATGCTCAAGCAATTTGCAACCACAGATGCACAACACCTACCATTCAATGAGAACACCATGGCAGACACCTTAGCTACCCTTACATTAAACATTCCACCACACTCATTTACAAGTCTTCCAGCTTCAATTGTCAAATGCAATGTGCCTATCACTCAGGTAGGACATGTGGCCTGTATCAGTGCTACGGATACCCAGGAGTGATATGCTAACATTAAAACCTACCTACAACAAGGTGAACCCCCAAGTGTACTGACATCTTCTCAGAGAAATGCAATCTGAAAGCGTGCCCGACAATAGATGCTCATGGGAAATGACACCCTATGCTGACGTTCTTATGACAAGATATTGCTGGCATGCGTGGGTGGGGAGCAACTGCAAAAGGTATTTAATGAAGTGCATGAGGGTCTGTGTGGTGGACATATAGCACCTAGGGCTATGGCTGCAAAAATTATACATCTAGGGTACTATTGGCCCCACATGGAGCATGACTGCCTATCGAAAGTCAAGACGTGTGACACATGCCAGAGATACGCAAATCTCATACACATCTCACCTATAGACTTGCACCCAACGCAAATCACATAGCCTTTCCAATGATGGGAACTAGACCTCATAAGACCTATCACAACTAAGTCCTCTATAGGGCATAGCTTCATTATCATTGCCACTAAGTACTTTACTAAGGGGGTGGAAGCCATTCCCTTGAGGAAGATGACGTCTCAGCAAATCTGTCATTTCATCCGAGATAACATCGTGATAAGGTTTGGGCTTTGGATGACTATTGTAACCGACAATGGGCCACAATTTAGTAGTATGAAAACCTGAACCTTCTGTAGCAATCTAGGTGTTAAGAAATCATTCTCCTCCTCATACTATCCATAAGCAAATGGGCAAGTGGAGGCTACAAATACGTCCATCATCAACTTGCTGAAGCGAATGCTTGGCAATAGCAAGAGGCAATGGCACGAGAAAATCCTCTACGTTCTATGGGCCTACAGGATGACAGGTAGAACTGTGAAAAGTAAGACTCCTTACAATCTTATTTATAGATCTGAAGTTGTGTTGCCTCTTGAGTTGTAGGTACCATCACTCTAGATGGTCCTCGCAGATGTTGTGAGAAAAACCCAAAACAACGAGTCATGGATCATCGACCTCGACTCAGTAGAGGAGGAACACACACAGATGCTGAGATGCATAGAGCACTACCAGAGTAAGCAGCAGCAAAAGCACCATGCAGACATGCATCATTGGCTAGTATAGAAGGGAGACCTCATCCTCAAGGTTGTCTGTGAACATGTAAGAAAATTTTCAACTAGCTGGGAAGGCCCTTACATGGTCACTAAAGCCTTTGGAAATGGAGCCTTCAAGCTAGCAAACATGGATGGAAACGAGTTCTCCAACCCAGTGAATCATTCGTACCTTAAGTCGTACTACGTTTGAAGCACAATAGCAATGAGCACTGTCCACTACGACAATAAACTAGCAACAACATTGAGGAATGTCTACAATGACGTTAAGCGAGCGACATTGAGCACCGTCTGTTATGACGTTAAACTATCGACAACAACAAGCAATGTCTGCTACAACGTTAAACTAGCAGCAACCATCTACTATGATGTAAAACTAGCACAACTGGTCCGCTATGACTATAAACTGGCATAGTAGGTCCACTATGACGTTAAACTGACATGTACAATCTGCTGGGACTTTAAGCCAACATAGCAGCCCGATGGGTCTCTAAAACATCACATAGTCTACCCAGATCTTAAACTGAGTTCGCGTCACGTCCCTAGCATGCATCCACACCCAAGTACACATCAAATGAGCATGCACAGCGCTAACATGTGAGTGGGATGTTGTAGCCCTAGAACGTAGTTCACAACATAATGGGAACATGATATGGGATACACGCAATGCCGCCATCCTTCGCATCATGCTGACCCTCTGGAGATGTCGTACAGCATTACACTGGCCCTCCAGACCTACCGTTGCCATGGCCCACCACCCTGACGGTAGTTCCTTGGCTAGTTCCCGCAACTGGAGTTCCAGCAGTATTGTGGCCTAGCCATAATATTGTCATCCTCCAGCCCCCTACCAATGCCTGGGCTCACACGACATTTAACTATGTGGTAGCTGGTCCCATACCTAAACTGAGAATGCATGCTGTTGGTAGGGATTCCAAAGCATCCACACTCGCAACAACTCCTGGTGCCCTCAAGGCCAACTCCTCGATGCTAGTACTGCCAAGGTTGCTGTTGGCCTTCCTGCTTTGGACACCATGCACTAGCATGGCTGTCCAAGAGCTTCAACAATGTCTATGATGAACAAGACTTTTGTCCTTGCTTCACATCATGGCTATTTCGCTCTCCATCATACTGATAGGGTGCGACCAAAAGTCTGACTCGCCACAATAGAAAATGCTACGGCATCGCAAAGTGAGTGCCTTGACTAGCTTGACTACTTTAGAGTGCAAATTCCATGATGTGTGTAACACAGCTCGCTACATGGGAAGCACCTGTATGCATGTCAAAGCCCTACACGGATGTAACACAACTCATCCTAGTGGAGGAAACACCTGTTCTACAACAAGTTGAAGAACAATGCTAGTAAAGATGAAAATGTGAACAAGTCCCTCATGAGAACTCCGATGAGGGACTCTACTAAACCTCATCTTTGTTCTCTACCTAAACCTCTAAAACTAATGCAACACTCTTAAGCATATCCAAGCGATGTCCTGACAATCACTGAGCAACAACGTTAGCATCATGTCTTCAGTGGTGTTTCATTTTCTTTGTCAACGTCTCTCGAGCTAGTCCTCCAGACATCGACAAAGAGGGGCCAATGAAACACCCCAAAATTTGAAGAAATTCTTGCTTCACCAGGTCTTTGCAATATGCGTAGCATTACAGTAGTTCTTTAGGAGATGGATGCTCTAATTCTCAGACAGTCCACTTCAAAAAGTATTCTAAGTCAAGAATTCTTGCTACACTATGCTATGCCATGTAGCATAGCAAACTCCAGAAGACATTTGTGGAAACACAATGCTATGCTACGCTACGTAGAACAGCATAGCAAAAGCTAGATGACTAGTCCATTCGCCCAACTTCAAGTTCTTTAGCAATGTCTCCTTCCATCAGAAGGTGGCGAACTTAGACAAAAATAGGTCATGTTTGCTACTATGCTACACTAAGCTACAAGGCACAGCGAGGCGTAGTAATTCTATGAAAATGATAGAAGGTGACTCAAAGGGCAAGGTCAGCGAGTTCACAAGTTTCATAGCACAAAAGACAAAGTTTTCAGGTTAATGATGTTTTGTGACTAAGGCCAATCACTATGCTACGCTACGCTACGTAGCGTAGCATAGCATAGCAAACATACATCAAATAGAAATCGTGCTTCAAAGGCTTCCTAACAGGATGCATAACAAGATGCTATGCTACACTAGCATGCTACCCTACAAAGCATAGCAAGACATGGCAAGCCATTACGTGACATCAATGCACCTCACCTACTTGCACTGTTGCTCTGACAATGTAATTATGGCATGGTAGGTTCATAATTACGGTGTGGCAAGCTCGCCCAACGGTCATACAGGCACGTGCAGCGCAGATAAGTCAGCATAGGCCTAGGGCACGTGACGTTCAAACTGCATCTTTCACATGCCATTGGTCCTATAAATACCCCAATGAGCAATGCTAAAAGGGCTTCCTTTTTTCTATATTTTTGATCCAAGGAACTTCCTTTGTGGCTTTTTCAGTCCCCATTCTGTTTTCTTGACAATCTGTTTAGCTAACAGTCTATTTGGTTGATAAGAAAAAAGTTGGCACTGTAAACTGAAGCATTGTAAGCTCTCTGTTTAAACATTGTAAATAGTTAGCATTATCATATGGCATCCTATTCTATTCTCTTCTATCATCTTGGTGGAATGTTGCATTGTTAATGAAGTCTACGTTCAATCTCACAACCCTCTTGCTCTACACGTCCTGGTTACTCCTGGGATCTCTGCACTTCCCAACACTATGTAACCGATTGTATCCATCTTGACAGAGTGAGGTCATAGCTTTGAAGCGGTGCACTTTTCTAATTGCATTTTTTTTAACATTATCTCCTATTTACCATTGCATTTTACATTTTTTTCTGTTTCCTTTGCATCTAAGCATTTCTTCACGTTATCAGTATCATTTTCAAATAACATGTTGCAAAAGGTTATATAGAAATTTATTAAGTTCTTGTTTGATCAACCAGACCATTTAGGGTGCCCTGTTTCCATCCCCATCTAGCACGGCCCTTCAGCAGAGACGGGGTCAAGACCATGGTCGGCCGACTGCCCCTCGGTGTTTTCCAGCCACCGATGTTTTCAGTCGCTACAAACATCTCCATAGTAGGAATGGAAGTAATAGGTATCATGAATAGATCAACTAAACCTATACACTGGATGTTTTCTTAAATGTATCTAAGCACTTGTCCCTTTAGCCACTCTTACACTGATACCACATCACCAAACTTCAAGATGAGGGTTTCCTTATGATGTGAACATGAAAGTGGTATAGTGACATTAGATGAGGTGGAAGGTCCTACAAATAAATAAGCAAAGGTTAGCATCCATATGAGCAATTTTAATGACCAAGAAAAGTAATAAAACACTTAATGCCATGAAACACTAGAAGCAATGTGTTTACCTTTACTTTTCTTCTATGATGTAGAGGTTCTAGCTACAAGGATCTGATCCATGCCATCGACATCTACCCACCAACTATGCATTGTCTTATCATCCTTGCACTTCTTGTATGCCATGTTAAACTTGGTGGAATATTCATGAAAGTCCCCTCTTAACTATTGATACATAGAAGCTCTAATTTGGGGACTTTGAGTGAATTCATCCAAAGTAGTTTGAGCTACTACTAGGATTTAATTATTAATGATCTATCCCTTATACCTTTAAGAAGTTAAATTAATGAAGTTAGTTGAGGTAATCAAGTTAAAACTATAACAAAGTTACAATAATCATTCTTATCCTTGTAGATTATACATAGTGCCAGGTGGGTCCTAGAATATGATGCACAATGCCAAGTGGGTTCTAGAATAATGTGTGGGCTCTATGCTCCATCATTAGGGTATTATCAATATTGTACTGACTATAGTATGGCATCTTCTAGATTTTTGAAGGGTAGAATGTACTTATAGCATTTGTAGGTCCCCTTGTGGTCTTAGAAATTAGTATATCAGTAATACACTTGGTAATCAATCTAGATGCCTAAGGTAACATGGTCTCCACAACAACCCTAGCTACATTCATGAACAAGTGTGACCATAGCATCACACTAAAGTTCCTAAGGTGATAGGTAAGGAAGTCCCTTGTCCCAGGCTAAAACCACAATGAAATCTTTCCAAGGGGCATGTCATGTGGTAGAGTATTGGTATTGGGATGACCAATATAGCACAAAATGCCAACTAACTTTACTATAATGAGAATAGGCCTCAAGAAGACCTTTCATGAAACAAAACAAAAGCATTGTGACCAATTTGAATTTCTTAACAATTTAGACAAATATCTAGTTAGAGATGAAATTAGTCTCTATAAAAAGCCCTAAGGTGTTTATCTAAATTGGCTTAAGGAATTCCACAAAAAGAATTATTACAACTTATTAAATTAAGGAAACAATACAACCTATTAGAGTTACTTGGCAAATTTAGACAAAACATCTAGTCATAGGTGAAACTAGCTTTGTAAAAAGCTATAAGGTATTTAGCTAAATTAGTCTAAGTGACCTCACAAGAAAACATTACTATAACCTTGCATATCCTTACATCACAACCAATTGGAATTTCTCAATAATTTAGAGAAAACTTTCTAATCCAAAGGCGAAATTAGCCTTTGTAAAATGCTTGTAGATGGTTATCTATGTTAGCTTGAGAAATTTCATAAAAGCATTGTTACCATATTTCATAGCCTTTATAGCCAAAACTATGTCTTAGTCTAAATTATGCATAAATTTAGAAAATTCATTTAAATTATGCATAAATTTGGAAAAATTTAAGAATAAGTTTATAAAAAGCATCTAAAATTATCCAAAGCATGCATAAATTTGGAAAAAAATCTAAACTATGCACAAATTTAGAAAAAGCATGATAAGCTTAGAAAAATCCATGAGTCATAATAAAAGTTTATTTAAAATAGAAAAAGCTTTTAGTCTCCTTAGAAAACCAAAATCAAGCATATCAACCACTTCTATTTTGGGCAATGTACTACAACCATTTTTTTTTTCCTAAATGGATATAGGTCTAGGAACCTATGATAAATTCCTATAGTGCTCATCCATCCTTTGGATTATGGGGTTCCTGCTCTTTCCTCCTCTCTTTTTTGGTGCCATGGCAGGCTCAACATTGAGAAAGAGAGAAATTAGGAGAAGATGGGAGTTCTATGGTAGCTACAGGGGAGATTGATGGCTTCCATGCTGAATACTAGTTGTGGCTACCACAAGAATCTCTGTTAGAGATCTCCTCCAATACCTTGTTTCTCAAAGGTGATAATTATGATCAAAATTTGCAAAATTTGACTTATAAAACCCATCCAAAACCTAAACAAAATCCTAGTTGCTAATTCAATGCACCATAACTACAAGTACACTAAAGAAAAAAGGGGGAAAGTCTAGCACATGTTAGTTTTAGGAGGGGGTGAACAACTTTACTTTTCAAAATTTGCAATTTTTGGATTATCGGCCCTACCTTGCATCCTCCCTTTTGGCCAAAATTTGCATTGATGTTGAGATTTTTTTGCCAATTTTGACACTTCAAACATTATGGCAACCTTGATTTCATACATCCATAATGGGAATGCCATATGTAGCATGGAAGCATGTCCATTATTCTACAAATTCATTAGAATTACAACATCTTTCTATTTTCAGTAACCTAGACTTACCTTTTTCAACCTTGTGTTCTCAAATTTGGACAACACATGAGCAAGGCTCAATAGCATGGATGTCCACATTGGGGCAATAGTCCCTAGCATGGAAGAAGGGGGGTAACATTCACTATTGCCTCCCAACATCCATCTAGCACAAGTTTGACCCCAAAGTGGATCCCACATGATCTAGAACCCCTTCAATCATCTCCTGTAGCCTCAGAACCTCACCAAACCTAATCAAAACTAGTTAGAATTTGTTGAAATCTAGATATTGATGTATTCCACACTAGGGAATACTTCTTCCAATGTACGCCTTTCATCCACAATGTGGATAGATGGGGGAAGCCAAAAATTACCCAAATTAATGACCTAATGACCATTTCTTGATGCTTGGTGATCCCTAGACCCTGCTGGAACCCTCCAAAGCTTCTGGAAGCCCCAAAATCAATCGAAAATTGTAAAAATTTATCATCCCCCTCTCATTCACCCTGGGGCCACCATTCCAAGTGTGGAAGAAATGGCGGAGATTGCATAAGAGATTTACAAGCCTTCAAACTATCAAATCTTGACACCCAACATTGACTATTGACACCAACAACCCTAAAGGTTGACATGCAAGGTTGATCAACTATCAATTTTTCCTAGATATAACTTTTTCTACTTAGGGTAACCTCTTCCATGTTGATATTTCCACCCTTATCATGGAAAAAAGAGAAGTTTGAAAACCCCCTCAAAACCCCAAAAATGATTAAATCTTAACCTCAGGCACTGATGGCCAATGCCAGTAACCTTATGAGCACTCATTCATGTTTGAAAGTGATCAAAAATGATCCAAACGATTTCCATCCATTTTTTCATGTTAAGAATGGAAGCCATAATGTGAAAAAATGGGGTAGAAGTCCAAAAACATACCTTAACAACCTTGAAACAATGAAATTTTGGCATCAGATGTTAGTAGTTGATGCCAGCAAACTAGGAAGCCTACATGCATGTCCAAAAAAATAAAAAATGACCAAAAGGTGTTCCCCCCATTTTTCCATGTTGATCATGAAAGCCCCATATGGAAAAAATGGAGGGGAGTCCAAAAAATGTCTTAAAAACCTTGAAATAACCAAACTTTAACATCAGATGTTAGTTGATGAGTGGCGAGGTACCCCTACACTCAACCATACGAAACGAGCGTCGCATGCGCGATCCGGTCAAACTCCACAGATGGCTAATGCTACTCCTGAAGGCAATGGAAAATAATACTAACTAAGCTAAGCTAAGAGGGAAAAGGGTAAGAAAATCTAATCTAGCCTAAGTGCGACGAGCAACCGATTCCTTGATCAACCGTACACATCTTGGACCTTGTGCATAACTGCCACTGGGACTACCAAGCATAGGCCTAGCTACGCCACTGGGATTACCAAGCACAGACCCCAAATACGCCACTGGGTTACCAAGTGTAGATCCCCCTAGCTACACCACTGGGCTACCAAGCAGTCACACTTAAATGCTCATAACCAAGTCGTACTCATTCCTCTTCTAGGAGTTTAAGGGTGAGAGACTAATCGTGATGAGTAACCGATTCCTTAACTAGCAGTACACACCCGTAGATGCTCGTAGCTAAGTCGTACTCACACCGCGCTATGAAAGCAATAAATAACATGAAATAAATAATAATAAATAAACTAAGTGAATTCTGCAATGATGAAGTAATCTTGATCTTTATTGCCAGTCATGTGTGTGTCCAAGTACGGCACACTCGAATAAAGACACCGTACAATCACATTCACCACACTACGGGCAGACACGGGAAAATTCTAACTCTGGAGGGATCAAACTGCCAGAGCTTCGCTACACTAAAACTGCGATTTCAAATGAGGGAGAGCCGCCTCTTATTTATAGAAATTGTGGCTGACTGCGATATCGCGTACGCAATATCGCGGGGAAGACGCGATATCACGGCCCATGATACATCACAACCCATGATACAACGTGGGTGCCTTAAGGCGACCGCCAGCAATATGAGCAATTTCATGTCTCATCATTAGTAATCGATGGCAGCAACCTTAGAAACCTACATGCATGACTAAAAGTGGCCAAAAATGATCAAAATATTTTCACCCCAATTTTCCACACTAAGCATGAAAGCTCTAGCATGGAAAAAGTGAGGGAGTTCAAAAAACACCTTGACAACCTTGAAACAATGAAATTTTAACATCAAGCAGTAGTAGTCATTGCTAGCAACCTCGAAAAGCTACATGCATGACTGAAAGTGGAAAAAAATGATCAAAAATATTTCCCCCCATTTTTCCACGTTGAGAATGGAATCCCCAACATAGAAAAATGGGGGAAAGCCCAAAAACCACTCATCAACCTTCATGATAGCTAGATTTTAACACCATGCATGAACCATCATCACCAGCAACCTTGTCAACATACATGTATGGTCAAAAGTGGCTAAAAATCATCAAAAATATTTTCCTCCATTTTTCCATGCTAAGCATGGAATTCCCAGCTTGGAAAAAGGGGAGGAAGTTCAAAATCCACTTAAACAATCATTAAAATAACTATTTTTTATTCCAAACCCTAGCCCTCAACCTTGATAGCCCTAAGGGTTGTTATGCATGATCGATTAAAGTCAAAACTAGGTTTGATCTAAGTTTTATGATGTCTCCATGATGGTAATTCCAACACCCCCCCCCCCCCCCCCCCCCCCCCCCCCCTCCATCTCCATGTTTCTCAACATGGAAATTAAAAGAAAACCCCATTTGGAGTCCATAATTACCTTAAAACAACATTAACCAAAATTCTATGCAGTTTAGGAACTTGCTAGCATCATTTGCTACTTTCAAACTTCAAGAAACTAATGTTAAAAGGTCAAAAATCTATTTCCCCTTGTTTTCCACACTAAGCTTTCCATCCCTAGCATGGAAAGAAGGTGGTAAGTCTAAAACACACTTAGAAACATTCAAAGTTGCCAAAAATTAACACCAAACCATAGTCCTTAATCCTGATGGTCCTAGAGGCTAACATGCATGGTCAATTGAAGTTAAAACTAGGCTATATTTGAGATGCATGGTTCTTCCACACATAGGATCCATTTTTCCACATTGATGGTATCTTCCCTTGTTTAGAAACTCAAGGGGGAACTTGTTTGGAACTCCTAAATACCATATAATAACATCAAACAATCTTTCATGCACTCTAGAACCCTGGTAGGAGCTACTAGAAACCTTAAACTTCATAAAAATGATCTTGGATGGCCAAGAATTAATTCCCCCTTATTTTCCACATTGATCTCTCTATCCCTAGTGTGGAAAAAATGGGGGAAGCCAAAAAAATAGCTTAGGGATGTCCAAAAATACTAAATTTTGACATGGATCCATAGCCCTTAACCTTGAAAACCCTAGGAGGTAACATGCATGGTTGATTATGACTTAAATTACTCTAGATCTAAGATTCTTACTTTCTCCACACTGATGTAACTTCCCTAGCATGGAAACATGGAGGGAGAAAGTTTCTTTTCCACTTTTGAAGGAAATATGACACTCTCAAAATCTAAATATCTATGTTAGAGAAGCCCAGGGCCTCATAGCCTCAATATTTCACTTGTTTGGTCTCATTTCAACCTTCAAAACCTATTCCCCCATTCTTTCCTACTGGAGTAACTCCCCTAGTGTGGAAATAGTGGGGAAGACCTTAAGTACCCTTAAACAGCCATCAAACATGCGCAAAATTAGCCAAAAACTTGTAGAATCAAAGTTTGTAGACCTAGGAGCCTAAAGACTTGGTCAAAGTTCTCCAAAATCACTCTAAATACATAAAATAAGTGTCCCCCTAGTTTTCCACATTGATGTTACTATTCATAGCATGGAAGAATGGGGTGATCCATCTCAACATTTATTGACCCTCAAAATATGCTCAAATTACCTCAGAACAAAGTCTGGAGATGCATAAGTTCTAGATCTAGACTCTAGCCATTTTTTTGTTCATGTTTTATCATATTTTTACTTTTATTTTTTTTCCATGCTAAACCCCCTCTTTATTACACTAGCCAGCATGGAAATAAGAGGGAAAGGCTTTAGAACCTACATTTTGGCCTTACAGACCTCTAGAGAGTCTAATTTTGATGGATCTAACCCTACGCTATGTTGGGAAGGTTCCAAGACCTCGATTTTGGACCTCTAAGCATCTTGAAACATATTTTCCATAGTCTACATACTAAGGGGCCCTATTTCCATGTTCAGCTCAATATGGAAGCCTTAAAACACTTGATTTTTAAGTCTAAATAGCCCTAATTGATGCTTGAACTCATCTAATAACCTTGTAGCCTCAAAACATGGCCTACTAAGGCTTAAAATTGGTGAAACCTAACCATTTTGACCTATATTAACAAAATTTTATCATATATAGCCTTGTGTGCTTAATTTTTGACTTATTACATAATGTTTCAGCTTGTTTTTAAACTTATGTTGCCTTATGGACCTCTTTGACCCTCTAGGGCCTTTATACAACCTTATGTATTTATCGTTTATCTTATTACAACTCTATTTATCTTTGTTTAGCCTTTAAATGGTATCAAATAGTGGGGTTTGACCTTCCCTAACCACCATTTGACACCACATGACCATGGCTTGCTAAGGCCTTAAACAGGAAAAATTGTGACCTTTATTGGCCATTTGTAGCCTTGTACTTCCCCTTGTTTGACCTTTATTTGATCTTTATTTATCTCTATTGCACTTTTTCAAAATGACATTATGTCATTGATGACCTTGGATGGCCTTGATTGCATTATATTTGCATATTTTTTATGGCATTTTAACATGATTTATTTACTTTTACATAGGTGCCATTTAATATGATTTTAGTTGATATGTAGGATCAAGGTATGAGTACTTGGAAGCAAATCAATTTGCCTTTGTCTCTACATGGACCTCATGCTGATATTAAACAGTGTATCGACTTTGGTTGCCTAGGTCTTGAGCTTGAGAGTCTTGTAGACCACATAGCCTTAATAGAGAAATGTCTAGAATGGCCTGAAAACCTAGCTTGACTTAGAAGCAAGAGACATAATTGAAGACCCTCTAGTTGAGGTTCTTGTTACAACACATAGTAGTGAGGAGAAAACCCATAAACTAAGTTCCTCACTAGAGCCTCAATGTACCCAAAGCATCACCAAAATCTTACAAAATAACATTAAGTCATTTGCTTGGTCATATGAAGACATGCTAAGCCTATACCCACATCTAGTCCAACACAACATCATACTGGACCCTAGCATTATACTAGTTAAGTAAAAAGTGTGAAAGATTAGACCCGATTTGGCCTTGATAGTTAGCAATGAAATCTCAAATCTCTACCAAGTAGGTTTCATTATGGTTGTTGACTACATAGAATGGGTGTCCAACATAGTGGTAGTTCCTAAGAAAAATGGAAGTATCTATATTTGCATTGATTTTTGAAACCTAAATAAAGAAACCATCAAGGATGAATTTCCTTTTCAAAGGATTGATCAACTTATCAATACTATAACCAAACATGCCTTGTTGTCCTTTATGGATGGATTCTTGGGATATAACCAGATTAGAAACAACCCAAAGCACCAACTTAGCATGATCTTTATGATTCCAGGGGGTACTTTTTGTTATATCATGATGCCCTTTGGTCTTAAGAATACCAAAGTGACATACCAGAGAGCCATGACCTATATCTTTAGTGATTACATGTTAGGTTTGCTTAATGATTATTTAGATGACATAGCCATGAATTCTAATATAGCCAATGATCATGCCAATGATCTAGATCTTGTGCTTAAATGATGCCTCAAGTATGAGTTTAGTTTCAATCCTAAGAATTATGTCTTCAATGTTAAGATTGGTAAGATGCTTGGCTTTGTAGTCTCTAAAGTGGGGATATGTGTAGATCGTGATAAGGTTAAGGCCATATCCAAATTGGTAGCACCTACAAATCTTCAAGAGCTTTGGGGATTGCAATGTATATTACAGTTTATTCACAGGTTTATTGCTAGCCTTACTGATAATTTACAACCTATGTAACACCTTCTTAAGAGAGGAGTTCACTATGAGTGGACAACTCAATGCCAAGAGGCCTTTAAAAACTTTAAGCAAAAGTTGACACAACTACTGATAGTTTATCCTCCATAAGAGGGTAAACCATTTTACATTTATCTTGCCATCTCTAATACATCCATTGCCTCTCTACTTTGTCAAAAATGTGATGATGGGGTAGAAATGCCTATATACTACCTTAGCCACACATTAGTAGCTCATGAGACCTGATACATTGAATTAGAGAAGTATTGTCTAGCCCTAGTCTTCTCTTTGAAAAAATGGAAACACTACCTCTTTGCAGTCAAGTCAACATATTTTGGAAGGATAACATACTCAAATTCATAACAACCAACATCTACAAAAGTAGCCACATAGCCTAATGAAAATCCATAACCATAGACCTTCATTACATCTCTCAATCCTCAACAAAAGGTCAAGCTATAGTCATAAAACTCATAGTTTCACCTATTGATGACCAAGTAGCCATAGATCCTATGTTCCTTGATGAATACATTAACATAGTTAGCCAAGTACTTGAGGGTTATGAGGTAGTCATGAACTTTGACGGAGCTTCAACTACCTATGGGGCTAGTGCTACTACCATCATAACATTTCCATCTAGTGAAATCCATTGTTTTGCCTATCATTTTGGATTCCCATGTACCAACAACATAGTGGAATATGAGGATTTGATCAGAGGCATAATGATAGCTTATAACCTAGGAATTAGATGCCTAGCCATCAAAGGCAACTTACAACTCATTGTTAACTAAGTAATCAAAGTCAATGCATGTAAAGCTAAGCACTTACAACCTTACTATGACCTAGGGAAGAAATTATTACAACAATTTATAGACATTGATATCCAACACATACCTTGAAATGAAAATGCCATAGTTGATACCATCACAACACTAGCCCTTAGTGTGACATCAAATGTGTTTAGCAAGTTTCCCACCTTAACCATGGGCTATGCTACTCCCATCACATAGAACACTGAGGATACCTTTGTGGCCATCATTCATACTAACCCTTCCAAGGAGTGGTATGATGATATCAAATTTTATTTTATGCATGGTGAATCCTCACAAGGCCTAACTACTTCTTAGAAGGACATCATACGTAAGCGATTAAAGCAGTATGTCATTGTAGGTGATAACATATTATGTTAATGATCCTATGATGGCATACTCCTAAAGTGCTTGGGTAAATTAAAGCTAGAATAGTCTTAGAGGAGGTCCCCAAAGGTGTTTGCGGAGGACATATAGGACCTAGAGCCATGGTTGTTAAGATTAGATAGTTAGGATACTATTGGCTCCATATGGAAAATGACTACCTACAAGAGGTTAAGATATGTGACACATGTCAATGATATAGAAACCTCATACATGTATCACAAACTAAGTTACATACAACCTAGATAATGTGGCCATTTCAACAATGTGGGTTGGATATCATTGGACCTATAACACCCAAGTCTACCGTAGGGCATAGCTTCATCATCAATATAACCAAATACTTTACCAAGTGGGTTGAGGCTATTTCCCTAAGGAAAACCACATCTAAACAAGTTTGTAAGTTCATGTCAGACAACATTATAGCCTATTTTAACATCTCATAACCATAGTTATAGATAATGGACCTCGATTTAGTAGCCAAGAAACCAAGGAATTCTATCACAAGATAGGCATTAAGCATTCTTTCTCATCACCTTACTACCCCCAAGCCAATGGATAAGCAAAAGCAAGCAACAAGGGCATTATCAACTTTCTCAAGAAGATTCTCAATAATAGCAAGTAGAAGTGGCATAAGTAGCTTCTCCATGCACTATGGGCATATAGAATGACCTACCGCATGGTAATCAACATGATCCCTTATAGCCTTGTTTATGGTTTTGAAGCTATTTTATCTCTTGAATTGTAGGTGCCATCACTCCAAGTAGCCTTGACTAACTTCATCAATGATGAGTAGAGTAAGGAGTTGTGGACAACAACATTGGATTTAGTGGAGGAGTGACATATGCAAGCACTCGCTCACATAGAGCACTATCAAGAGAGGAAAAAGTGACAACATCACTATGACCTAACCATGCACAAGATCAATGAGGGAGACCTAGTCCTCAAGGAAATTCTTTAGCATGTAGAAAAATTCTCAACCAACTAGGGAGGGTTATTTCTTGTCACTAGAGCCTATGATAATGGAGCATTCAGAATAGCCAACATGGATGTGAATGAGCTTGCCAATCCAATCAACCATTCCTATCTAAAGCCATACTACATGCAGCTAGTAGATTGTTAGCAAGTGAGGCTTCTTTCTATGGCCTAGTAAGACCTTAAACTAGCAAACATGGCTTGCCAAGACCTTAAACTAGTACCATTGCCTACCACGGCCTTAAACTAGCAACATTGATAACTTGGATATCCTAATTCTCATGTGGATTGTATGCATTGTAATCTTATAATATGAAGTGGCATTTTATATTCTTTGTTGGTGCCTCTTCGGCCAATTCCCCTAATAACAACAAAGAGGGGCCATTGAAACACCACATAATTTTTCATGTTATAACCAATACTTATCATGTAGCTTTCAACACATGAAACCTAAGGAAAAATTTCATTATAAATGTGAAAATTGTAATCCACAATGGGTAATTTCACAGACTTTATGCTTTTGGAGATGAAAAATGCCAAATAAGTGGTCAAAGCCTCTTTCCCCAAGTGAAAAATGTCACATGGTATCTATATTTGGGCTTAGGAAGGAGGGATCAAAAATGCCTTTTGGAATGCAAAAAAGGGTAATTTGATGGGTTTTATGAGGGGTATACATTTTTCTATGTTGGAAACACCTACAAGGGAGTAGATACCACCTACCCCCAACATAGAAGGGTGGGGATTTGGAGACTTTCCCCCTTCAATGTAGAGACCAAATGCACAATTTGGAAACATTCCCCCTCCCCCACCC
>MNCI01014239.1:320884-541840 GCA_015680685.1 Gnetum montanum
AAAAAAAAAACTTCATTAAGCCATTCACTTCAATGTTGACCAACCACTTAAACAAGCATAGTGGAGAGCTTAGTGTTGATGATTCATCTCCAATGTGGAAGTTGTGCCCTGGTTAATATTTTTGGTAAATGGAATGGCCATGGGGGGAAGCACTTACTATATTTAGTAACCCTTCAAATTTGGATTCCCATTTCACCTAAATTTGGTAGCCAATTTGTAGCAAAATTACATCAAATTTTCAGCCAATTTGCAACCTAATCATAGCCAATTTGTAGCAAAATTACATCAAATTTTCAGCCAATTTTCAACCTAATCATAGCCAATTTGTAGCCCCATTCATGGCCTAAAAACCATATAAAATCCAAACTCAAACACTATTTACAAGTTTAGCAATTTGGTTCTAGAAATATTTCTCATGTTGAGCAACTTTTGATCATACAAGCAATTTTTGGTTCCATATTTTTAACAAGTTTAAACAATTTTTGACAAGATTCAACTCTTATAATAAATTTAAATAAATACAATTCCACACTTGGGGAATTTTCAAGCACTTAGGACCTCTTGAAAGTTCCCATACTTGCATTCTCTTGAACCCAACATGGGAGCAGTGAGGCCTTAAGATTTGGTGGACTTTGGATGTTAACACTATGCTTTTGGGGTTTCAAACCTAGTGTGGAGCAACTTGGCATCCAAATATTCCACCTTTCATACAACACCCTCCTCCTCCCCCTAGTAATTACCCAATTGGCAAATCCAAGGTTGCAACAACAAAGGAAGGTTTGATAACATCAAGAGTGGCTTAACAATAGATTGTGGAGCATATCATCTTGACTTTAATGGGCTTTGAACTCTTGCATAAGTGAACCTCATTTTTTGCTCATCTAGGCACAATTTGTACATATTTCTCTAACTTATTCTTTATTTTTTTCTCAATAAAGTTTTAAGTTTTGAGTTTTGTGTTTAATAAAATTAAATTTATTATTTGTGCATTATTTGGATTTATTTATATTCCCACATTTTTCATTTCATAAGTCCTTGGTTGATTTTCCAAACTAGCCAAGGCATCCTGAATTCCATTTTTATCGTGAAGGCTCTAAGGATTTGGGATTGGGAAATTGCTTGCACCGAGGATCCTTAGTTTTCATTATAGCAATCAAGGTTTTTGGTCACAACATGGTGGAGCAGATGGTAGTGATAAGTAGGATAGGGGAGTAATGAGCAACATAGTCAGGGGGAGCAGCATGATGGTAGATCTAGGTGACAATGAAAAATAAGGTGTATCATGGCATTGGCAGTGCTCAAGGGTTTGATCAACTGTTAGAATGGTAGTGGTGGTAAGGGTTTGTGTAGGCATAGTGGAAGTAAGGGAGTGACGATGGGTTGAAGGTAGCAACCTTAAGAAGGGGATGTAGAGTTGGCCCTACAAACCTACATGGCTCTAAGGGCCAGTGTGGTCCTATGTAGGTTTTTGTAGCCTACATAGGCTTGTTCAACCCTTATAGGGTTAGTGTGGTCTTCATGGGCCTATGTAGCCCTTGAAGGGCCAATATGACCTTTATAAGGCTAGCTCAACTTGCAAATTTAATTTTTTTAAATATATTTTATATTATGTGTGTGTGTGAGTGTGTACATACATACATATATTTTTTTTTAGAAAGATCATTGTCAGGTTGGAGGTTTGAACCTACAGCCTTCCATGTGTATGGTGGTTTTGTTTTAATGTTTTTTTATTATTTTATACCTTACCTCGACAGTTGACATGGTAGTTTGACTAATAATAGGGCAGTGGTTTGGTTTAGGTAAATGAAAATTCTGGGTTTAATTCAATTTTAATAATAATTTAATTATTTAATATATTTTAATGCATGCATAACAAGAAACTTTAAATAGCAATATGTCTTAAACTGTAAGTTTGATCAAGATGAAATTTGTACCATTGGAATCATCTTGATGAGTACTATGCATTAAACATAGTCTTCAGTTGAAAAATGAAGTTGTAATTTTAGGAATTAAGATGATCAAAATAGCATTTTTTTTAATTGACATTATTGGACTGACATATGGGTAATTGGAGATCTTTTTCATTACTTGGATTTGATTACAAATTATTTACCAACCCTAGGATAAGAATATGATATTTATACCTTATAATTTAACAAGTATGATGGTTATACCTTCTCATATCATGGTTATACTCTAATACAATATTAAGGAGAAGATTAAGACAACATCATTCACTAAGTATTGGTTACCCTATGGGGATCAAACAATATTATGGATGGGTTGACTCCCTTATCTTATCAATACCTATGTCTTATTATGTGAATAATGCCAAGTTACAAGGGTTAAATGCTTAGGATAATAAGTTTCAACAAAAAAAGATCAATTCAAGTCATGGTTACTAACTTTTTGGGAGATTTAAAAATGACCTTAATCAATTAATATTTATAGAATTAAGATGGGTAAGAGCTACCTAGACTAGTGTATTCTTTTCTTATTAACTTCTCTTGCAATTGATGAATCTTGATGAGATGTAATCAGATCTTCATCGGCCAATGATATCCATGAAAGAATTTTGTTGGTTGGTGGGATCTATGTCTTTTGTAGATGTTTGATCCATTATTCATGAAATCAAAGGAAAGGTATCTTCTAGCTTACATCTTAGACATATGATGCATCAAATGATGATAAATGACTTTCCCTATGTCATGGCTTCATGGTTCATCATTAGGTTCATGTTGTAGTCGGCCCATGGTTTTGAATGGCCCTTGATTTGTGGTTTGCTTTGATACTAATTATGACATCCCATCCTCAAATGTCATGGAAAGCATCAAATATACGTTATATTAGACATTATGCATAAGAAGAAAATATACCAAATGTCAAATATATGTAGCATTCAACATTATGCGTAATGAAAATAATTATGAAAATGTAGAAGGAGAAAGAAAAGAATGNTGAAAATAATTATGAAAATGTAGAAGGAGAAAGAAAAGAATGCTTTATTGATATGGAATGGAGTACTTGGAGCATGCTTTAAGGATGTTCCTTGGGGTTTTCTTCCATCAGAATCTATCCCTTAGAGGTAATACAACACTACCACCATGGTTAGGCCTACAACCGACTAGAAGGGATGGCCAGTCCACTTCCTATTCTACTCTCCCTAGCACTTGTGTCTCACCTTTACTAGCTCTACCACTTCATGCTAGCATGACCTCTAAACCAAGTATAAATTACTTAAGTCAAATCCCCAAAGGTCATCTCAAGAGACACATCTGTTGTTACAATGCACCCTTTCGAGTCTCAATTATAATATGCCCTTTTAGTTCTGGTTACGATAACGATAATACTTCTTATGAAGAGGCACCATCTTCATTATGCAATGGCACCATTTGGGAATGGGGACGTTACAACATCATTCTTGATTAACTTCTCAATGTTGAGGTAGGAGGCATGACCTAACCTCTAATGCCATAATTTTGAGAGAAAAGCATGAGAAGAATTTGATTGACAAATATGAGTATTTAAAACTTTAGCACCTTTTCAAGACTATGCTTCCAAATAATAAATGTGATTTTTCTATTTTTTTTTAGTTTTGAAATAATAAAATTATGATTGGAAATAGTATAAATATCATCATGAAAAAACACTTGATTTCCTCTACTAACAATATGACCAATTGATAATAATAAACTTAATAATTCAAAAACATAGTAAACATCATGTACATTAATTTTGTAGCCATTAGGAAATGTAAGCATTAAATTACCAATTCTTTCTATCTTTACACTTACATAATCTCCTACATTAATGCTTCCAAGAGTACTATTTGGAGTATAACTAATAAAATTATTTTTTAAATGGAATCACATGATTTGAACAACCACTATCTATGATCCATGTATGAAGAGTAACTTCTTTGATCATTTGGTATGAAGTAAAATTGGGATTTGAATCTTTACCTTTTGATTGATCATGTAATTCTTGAGAGTTTCTTTGAAGTTGAGAAGAGTCTTCACTTGGCTTGGATGAATCATTTGGAGTGTAGGAAGGGAATCCTACGTTCCACTAGCATTTATCTTCATAATGTCCTTTCTTCTTACAATGTTTGTACTCTGAAATATTTGATGATGATGCTTCATACTAATTTCTTGAAGTGAAGTTAAATCTTTCTCCTTTGAAATTACTTCTCCCTCTTAAATTTTCAAATTTGGAATTTAGATTTTGATGTGAATCTTAAGTTCTTTTAGCTTTAAAATTTGAACTTATGCCTCTACCTATTCCTCTATTGTTTCTTAGAAAATAAACTTGTTTATTTTGGCTTTGATTACCTTGACTTTGCAAATCCTCAAAAATTCTAACTTGAGATACTAATTCATCAATTGTAATATTATCTAAATCCTTTTTTTGCATAGTATTCATCATAGCATGTTTGAACCTTCAATCATTATATAGAACATGAATCATTTTATCTAAATTTTGTGTTTTACTATATTGACAACCATATTCATCTAGATTATGATGCAAGCATACATTTTAGAAAAGAAGTTCTCAATGTTTTCATCTCTACTAAGTATAAGATCTTTAAATTCTTGCCAATACCTCAATTTCTTGATTTGAATTTTTATGATGGAAGCTTGTTTATACTCTTGATGTAGTAGATCCCAAGTTTCTTTAGCATTTGGCATGTCTATGATTCTTAAACCAATAGCTTCTAAAACTAATGTGAAAATAATCATCTTTGCTAAGGCATCTTTCCTTCTATCTTCCTGAAGCTTTCTTTTTTGCTATAGGTTCAAAGCATTTAAATTTGAAAATTCTTGATATCCATGGTCCATAATGTTCCAAAACTCATTGATTTGGAGTAAAGTCTTTATAAGCTTTGTCCAATAGGTGAATTCTTGGCTTCCATTGAAGATTATTGTGCACTTTGGAATATCTTTGCTCATTTTGAATAGCTATTAAATTAGAAGTGACTTGAAATAGCTTGAAAGATCTAAATAGAAGTGTTAGTAACTTTCCATACACAATCTCATAGGGAGAGTTACTAATAGGAAGTTTTCAAGTGGAGTGATAGGTCCAAAGGGAATCATTAAGTTTTATGCTCCAATCCCTCCTATATTTAGTAATTATTCTTATTAATATTTTTGTAATCTCTGCTATTTGTAACCTCTACTTGACCATTGGCTTAGGGCTGGTAGGATGTTATTAATTTATGTTCATCCCTGAAGCTTTGCATGAGATTTCAAAAAGTAGTGCATGTAATATGCATATCATTATTTGAAATAAGTGCACATGTCATTCCAAACCTATTTACAACATTTTGTTAAACAAAGTGAGCATTCATAAAAGATGTGCAATTGGTGATGGTTGCACCTTTCGTCCATTTCATTTAGTATTCAATAGTAACTATGATGTATGTCTTTTCATTCAACATGGATGTGATAGAACCCATGAAGTCAATGCCCTAGACATTGAAGGACTCCAATGGTTGGATCCACTATTGAGGTTCCTCCATATGTGTAGTCATTCCACCATCATGTTGGTAGCATTCATAGGAGTGGACAAAGTGGTAAGTGTCCCTAAAGAGTATTGGCCAGTAATACCCTACCATGAGTATCTAAATGATCATGCATCTCCCAACATAGTGGCCCTTGCAAGGATCCACATGAGCATCTTTGGGAACATGCAATTGATCAACATCAGGTACACATCAACAAACTAGGCCATTAGTGCATACCTTGTAAAGGTATCCATTGATTCCCATGAAGCATTTCACATGGTGAAGAAACTGCTATTTCTTCCTGTGGTTTCACTCCTATGGCATGTCTTGAGTGAGAAGATAGGTGAGAATGTGGTCTTATGAATTAGGTTTAGTGGGCATTGATTTAGTTATAGCCTCAACAAAGAGGAGTTCATCAAGAAACTAATCTGACAGTGAACTCTACTCCTCTTTGTTGTTCCATCACAACCAAGATAAGTGATCAACAATCACATTCTCAATTCCCTTTTCATCTACCATCATAAGATCAAATTTTTGCAAGATCATTAGCCATTGTATGACACAGGGGCTCATCATTGGTTTATTCATGAAGAACCAGTTTACATTGTGGTCTATGTGCATGAACATCTTGTACCCAAGCACATAGTGCCTAAATTTTTCCAAGGTAAACACCACTGGGATCAATTCTTTTGTTGTTGTGGTATAATTTATCCACACATACACAATGCTTCTACTCAGATAGTGGATGTAGTAAGGATGTTTTTGAACATCCAACTGCATGAGCATGACTCCCAAGGCATAATTCAATGCATCTGTCATAATGTGAAAAGGTTTGAACTAGTCAGGTACTTGTAGAATTGGAGTTTCCACAAGCTTCTACTTGAGATGCTAGAATGTACATTCACATTCGTTAGGATAGACAAATGAAACATCCTTTTTTATTAGCTCCACCAATAATTTAGTGATCTTAGAGAAATTCTTAGTGAATTTTTGGTAGTAATTAGTGTGTCTAAGGAATGATCTCACATCTTTGATGATTTTTAGCTATCTAGTAATTCCTTGGATGAGCTTTATTTTTTTAGGATCCACATCAATCCCTCTTTCTAAAATCATATTCTCCAACAGAATGTCTTCCTAGACCATCATGTGGCTTTTTTGTTAGTTGAGCCAAAGATTATCTCTAAACACCTTTTTAGCACTTGCTTAAGATGGTCTAGGGCTTGCTCAAATGTAGCCCCATAGGTGGAAAAGTCATCCATGAATACTTCCATCCTACTACCAATTTGCTATTAGAAGATGATCACAACAAGGCATTGGAATGTGGTAGGGATATTACATAGGCCAAATGACATCTTTCTATATGTGGAAGTCCCATAGGAACTCATGAATGTTTTTTTAGCTTGAACTTATAGTGCAATTTGAATTTGGTTATAGCCACTATAACCATCTAGAAAGTTGTAGTAGAAATACATAGAAATGGTATCCAACACTTGGTCCATAAATGCAAGCATATCGTTTGATCAATTCTAGTAGAGATGTTATGCTAGCATATCATTCAATCAATTCTAGTTAGCTCATGATATGAGAAGGCAAAGGCCATTGGCCATTTCTTGACCACCTCCAAAAGATTTTTGTTTTTGTTTTTTTTTGCTTAGGAGCAAGGTTAGCATTGATATTTTTCAGAAAAACATATTTCATCCTAGTTGAAAAATTTTTCAGCTCAAGGGGCTCATGTTTAAAGCTTTCAAGGGTTTCTAGCCCTTCCTAGTTGATGTCATTAGGTTCATCATTAAAGAGTTGATGATGAACTTGCTCTAGTTTATCCATGCCTTCAATGTAGATACTCATAAGTCTTTTTGTTGGTTTCATGCATATTGTTGAACTACATTCTACATCAATTGTTAGCCAATGCATGTCCTCCTTTTTTGTGGTTGCAGCGTACAGGAACCTTTAGATTTCTATCACATTGACACACTATCTACATGTTGTGATAGATGTGCTTTTCATGATCCATAATTTATGCACATAGTTGCACCCTATGTCACTATTCGTGATTCATGGAACATGTTTTCTCTCAATCTTTCCAAATTAATTTACCTTGAAAATTTTAAAGAAGAGGTTTCTAATTCCCATCCATGCATCTATTGTGCTTAACCAAGCCCTTTCCATGATGATTGGAAAGTTTCCATTGTAGTTGTTCACTCGAATCACTATATAGTCATTAGGATAGGACCAACCATAAATGATGGTCATAATGTCCTCCACAAGTTCCTAGGGGATGATGGATGACTAAATTACCAACTCAAGATGGATATTGCTCTTTGTGAGAGGAGGAAATTTTCAGAATTTGTACATTTCATGAGATCAAATTCACACTAGAACTTGAATCTAGAAGAGCCTTGTAAGGCTCATTCTTAGTAATTTGTAAGCAAATTAGGAACTCCCAGGATTAGATCTTTTCTTAGGAATGTGGCCAGCTTTAATCCAATCCATGAAAACATGGGTAAACATTATAATGTGGACCTTGGGAGGCATTTGGTTTGAAGAGTTCTAGAATGATGAAGAAAAGGATGAGAGAGAAGTAGGATCATCAACTGTAGGTGTTTATGAGGGCTTAGAAGGACTATTGATTCAGAAGAAAGGTCCTTTTTAAGGTTTAATTTCTAAACCAATTAGCTAGGAAGCCACTATAAGTTAATAGCCCTTGTGGCATTTCTTTGCTATGGCTAAGCAAAAATTTCACCTTACATGGATGGAGCTTGTGGTAATGACTTGAGGGTAGAGGTACATGTGTAGGAAGATGAGGAGGGTAGAAAGGAAATGATGATTCCCATCTTAGAGATTAAACTATGTAGTATTCAGAAGAGTAGTAGTGGTTTTGGAAAGATGTGTAACTAGAAGAGTGACATGGAGAAATCAATTATTGAACATAATATCCATATGGATATGGTTGCTAGTAAGGATATTGTTGCCTTAGTGGTGGCATCCCTCACAACTATGGGTGCTACCATTATTGGTATTTACTCATGAGGTTGGGATGGAGCTCCACTCTGATAGTAGGCTTATGGTTGGTGGAATTTCCTGTAGTTTCCTTGAGGATAAGGCAACCTCCTAGGAAACTAGCAGTTTTGACCCTTTGTGCCTTTGTTAATTTAATTCACCTTCGTATAGCAGCAGAGAATCTACCATGTAAGAAGAAGCCATATTAGATTGAAAAAAAATAGTATGCTCTTATTATTATTATTATTTTTCTTAATGATGTTAACTTTTGGATTCATTACAATGACATTATGTAATTTTACTAACTCCTAGATAGTGCACATAGCTAACTAAATTCCCTAACAATGAAATCAATGATGAGTAGCAAGTAGTTCCTACACCTAACCATACGGATTACCAGTGTTCACTAAGTGATCTAATCAAATTCTCTATACTTTAGCTCTCTAAGTATACTGGATCTAGGTAGTGAATCTAATGGATGTGCTTGTTGTCTTCTTAGTTTTACTTATGAAGTGCAAAGATATGGTATGTGCAATTGAGGCATATGATTTTTATCATTTTATATTTTTTGCTTACTCTGCCAAAGTGCCAAAAATAACATAAGGAAATGTTTAATTGATCTAATAACTAACTAATATCTTAGCTAACCCTAACATAAGCATTCATTCCCATTTTCCATACACATCCCAAACCACACTGCAACATTACTAGGTTACTAAGCATTAAGCACTACTAGGATTACCAAAAGTTAGTGTGTGCTTGAAATGGTTATGCTTATGTGTATTAATTAATTAATCAAATGCATTAAAATAAATTACTCAAATAATAAATGTATTTAGAGTAAACATTAAAATAATTCCAAATGCTACAAGGTTTATGTAGAAAGTTTATCTTTATTGCCATTCACATTGAGGTGCTTAGGTACATTAGTGCTCAAATAAAGATATCCATACTTCTCACTTCTAGTGTAGGTAGTTAGAAAATATTCTAACTCTAGGAAGACAAAAATGCAAGAGTTTAGCTAGCAACTAATGAATGGATGTCATAAATGTATCTGGTGAGCACATATTTATAGGAAAGATAAGACATTGCATCGAAAGGTTCACATCAATGTCTCAAACCACATGTCAATGTGACTACATTGATGAAATCACATTGATAGGATTGCATTGATGGCATCTTGTCAACTCACCTTGAGGAAGACACTTCATCAACTTTGCATAAAGAATTAAGTTGTACTAGATTATAGGGCCACATCAAACCCCTATTAAAAAGCTAAGGATTATAAGCCATGATTAAGCCATTAAGTCAAAGCCATATAAAGGATGGTGGATCATGAAATAAAAAGCTCTATTCATCTCAAAATTCTAGCTTGCCTAAAAGTTCTATTAAAGTTTGGTTTTGAAGCTATGTATTTTACAAGTGTTCAAAGTTGAGTGTGTATAAGTAGAGGGCCATACAGAGAGAACCAAAGTCTATTTTACTATAAAGCTCATAAATAAAAATGACAAGCATAGTTAGATAAAGCCAGAAAAACTAGTATTACTAAAGATGTTTAGCACATAAAACTCCTAATCGTTGGGTTGGAGAAGAAAAGATAGATTACTTCCCTTCTTCTAAGCTTCAATGGTTATTTCAAATCTATATTTGGAAGCAAAGTAATGGAGACTAAAATGTAATAAATACACATTAATCTACCTCTACTCTTTCTTCCTAATGAATTTGCAATGACTCTAAGAATGGAAATGAAGAGCTCTTACTATAAAATGTAATCTATGAGCTCTTTTTGATAATTCTAATTATGAACTTATTCTAGTGTTGGAATTTCTTCTTCATTTCTTCATTCTTATTTGCTCTTTCTTCTTTGAAAATATTTGTTTGTACTCTTATTTAGCTTTATTTTGTGTCTTTTATTTAAGATAGGACAATCAAGTTTTCTCTTTCTCTATACAATAGCTAATCTTTATAACTTTAAGCTTAAAGAACATCTTTTGAAATTAATGTCATAGCCATTCTGTGATAAGTATCAAGAAAAAGTAAAACTATTAGGTCGTACTATAGATTATATGAGTTTTAGTGCAATTAGACAACTCATAACTAAAGTAAATAGAGATCTCTATCATCATATGAGAGCCTAATATCTCATGAAACAGATAAGTCATAAAATTGAAAAGTCTTTCTATAATGACATATGTCTCAAAAATGAATTTGAAAAAACATCAAAATCTCGATGTTGCTCTCATAGACATAAATGTATGAACCATCCAAGAAAAATATGGTAACTAAGGTCTTCACCAACTAAATGATCTAAAGTATTTAGAGGAATGTTTAAATGTCATCAGCATAAACTCCCAAAGAAAGATGTTAAATTTTTCATTTATCAAGGAAATCACTTTCCACCTGAATGTTTGTGAAAGGATAAGCACTCTTAACAAGTGAATTTCATAGAACATTACAATCTTTCTAAACAATAGTATGATTTTACTCTTGATCCCTCTATACCATTTTCTCCTACTGATATTTAGATCAAATCTAATGAGTTTTTAGATTATTATGTTAGTGAATCTAACCTAATGATCACTTTTTTTGAAGGAGGGAGGGGAGGGGAGGGGGAAGGCAAAAGAAGTAGGATATGTAGATGTAGATGATTCTGATGATGATGTCTTCTTCTATCACATGAATAGATAATTAGGCAGATGGCCCTTTAGATGATTAGAAATCCCTAAGTCTAGACATGCAGAAGCCCCATCTGAGAGACCTCTGGACACAACTGATATTGATCCTATAGAGATATCCAACCTACAAAATAATGAAACAACAAATAGATAGGTTATAAAAATAGCTACCTCAAGTTTCTATGGATTACATAAATAAAATAATGTCTCTAAAGCGTAAAATCACTTAAAAAAAAGTAGGAGTTAGATCAACACTGATTCTTGATAGAAGAAAGGTGGTTTAAGTATTGTGAAACATAGAGAGAATTAGAAGAAACCACAGAGCCTAATGTAGAGGACACATCTAAAAGTGAAGAACAAGTCCAAAAGATACCTCCACTAGATGAGTTCCTCTTGCGTACTCAATAGATAACACAATTAAGAAGATACATACAATGGGCCTCTCAAGAACTCTTTAAACTTGAAAAAATAGAAGAAAGTTATCAATGACAAAAATATGAAGAAGATACATAGGCTATGCCTATAATTTAGTAAATAATAATAATAGTATAACTAACCTTATAGTCTATACTTTATTTATAAAGTTTGAAGGTTATAAACCATACCCCATTGATGCCCTTATAGATATTGGCATACAAGTTTTAGTTTCTAGATGGAATATAATACCTACTTGATTTATGGAAAAGAAAGAAAAGATGCATGTAACTTTCAATACCCAAAAGTAGCCATGGAATACAAAGCCATGATCCCTATTAGGACATCCTAGGGTAAAGTATTTTAGTTAAAAGGTCTACCAATATGAGATTAGATTCTATGATATCCTGATAGGAACCAATAATCTCCAAGACCTGGAGCCTTATATAATAGGGAGATCCTATGTATTACTAGTAGGAGAAATATTCTCTAGATAAAATCTTCATAAAAGTAGATTTCAAGCATGGGAATAGAAGAAACTTGCTAAAATTCAATGGATTGTAAATAAAATTATAGAATTAGAAAATGAGTTTAATAAAATAAAGGAAGAACTCTTAAATCTAGCCAATGATGACCCTACTATCTTTAGGCATAAAAGAGAACATTTGTGTACAATTGAGCTTGAAGACAACATCAAGGTAAAATAAAATGCTCATCACATAGGCATGCAACCAATCCTAACGAAAGAATTTGATGAAGAGGTTCAAACACTCTTGAGTAAAAAGTTGATACAACCTAGCATTAGCATGTTTGCTTGTACAACCTTTTATGTTAATAAAAGAGTAGAGAAAGTGCTAGGTAAGAAAATGTTAGTGGTAAATTACAAGCCTTTAAATGACCTTATAAAACCTATCCATTATCCTATACCCAATAAGGATAATTTGTTTCTAAGACTCCTCCATACAAATATTTATTCAAAGTTTGATTTAAAGTCTAGTTTCTAGTAGATTTAAGTAGAACCATAAGATCACTAGAAACTACCTTCTTGATCCCTGGAGGCTTATTTGAATGGAAATTCTTACCTTTCTACATAAAAACCATACAATATATCTTCCAAAATTGTATGGTTCATATTTTTAGTAGGTTTGCATTTATTATGGTTTATATTAATGATATCTTAATTATGAACAAAAACCTGAAGTAAGATCTAGAACATTTAGAGACCTTTAGAAAAATAGTAGATGAAAATGGACTAGTGCAATCACCCACAAAGATTCAACTTGCAAAAGATTCTATTGAAATCTTGGATTTATACATCACCCAAGAAACCATCATACCACATCCTTGAATCTATAAGAAAATTTCATGATGAAATTAAGGATAAAACCAAGTTACAACAATTATTAGGATGCATAAATTATGTATCAAGGTTTTATAAGAATCTTACCAAGGACAGGAAATTACTAAATGAACAGCTTAGTCAAAACCCTCCTCCTTGGACTAGACAACATACAAATACCATTGTCCAAATTAGGCATTATTGCAAAAATCTTTCAAGATTGTAACTACCCACAAAAGGCACATTAATTTTAGGAAAAGATGTCTCTTTAGAATTGTGGGATGTTGCATTGAAAGAACAAAAGGACAATCTAATGAGGATTTTCAAGTATGCTTTAGGTAAATTTTTTTATGCATAGTTAAACTATCATAGTACCTATAAGAAGTTATTAGCTATTGTCAAACATATTAAGAAATTTAGGTTATTTTTGCAAAATGTCCATTTTATTATCAAAAGTGATCTTAAGCACTTTGATACATATTAAATTTCTAGAACCCTTAATAAAATTGCTCATACAAGGCTCATTATATGGGCACTATATTGAGCTAACTTTGATTTTACTATTGAATACATAGATGGTGCTAACAATAGTCTTGCTGATTTCCTAACTAGATAATACCATCTTGCTAACTAATCATTTTATGATTGTTGTTTTGTCTAAGAGTAGAAGGGTGGAGTCTTAGATCATCTAGATTTTTAAGATCTTGTAGAACTATGGCATCTTATATGCTGGTCCTTGAACAAGAACAAATTAGGACTTCTAATGAAGAAAATTTCAAAGGCTTTGTAAGACTCTTAACAAGCCAAGCCCCTTATTCAATGATTAAAAACAATCTTTTTGTTCCTCATTTAGAAGCCTTTCAACAAATTCCTATAGTTACCTTTGTTGAACTATGCCAATTAAATTTTGGAGATCAAACCTTGGAAAACCTTTTAAAATGGCCTTATTATCAACCTAGTCCCTATCACATGTATAAAATAGATATTAATCCATGGGGGGATTTCCTTCCTAATGACCTTTTTTGGGGGTGATGGGGAAAATTTAGTCACTTTTTAATCTATTACCCTACTTCTTATCCTAGCCATCTATTTCAACAAAGAAATGATTATCATGGAGATTATTATTATTATGGACACTATCATGCCAGAGATGGTATTTTGTAGAATATGGAGAAACTCCATATTATTTCTTAATCTCCCTTATTAGTAAAAGAGTCAACTAGAATAGACCTTGGGAGGAGGCATTTTATTAAGATATTTATACTAAAAAAATCTAGGATGTTAAAGAATGTTGTAGATAGTATGAAATTTCTCCAATGACTCTTAATCTCAAAATTCTAAGACTCCAAGATCAAGCATATATTGCATCATGGTGAACAAGAAGTAATGGATTATCTTCTTAAAGAACCATAGTCCCTTGATAATGTAGAAATTGATTCCTCTTAATAAATGACTCTCCTTATGATCTATAAATTTTATCAACCATTTGTTGACCACTATGTAAATTATTGGATCTTATTGTAGATCTACAGTGTAAAAGATAAGATTCCCATATTATCTCTTTACTTTTAAGCTATCATCCACTATATGTTAGTGTGGTGTGACTTAGATGGTACTTTGTAAGGTTGAGAGGTAGTCCATTTTCCTATATAATTAGGTTTTGGATCCTCTAGAAACTCTATCTTTAATGAATTTCTTGAATGTAAGCTAGAGATTAGTGGCTTAGGGTTCAAACTAGTAGCTCTCTCTTTCTTTTTTCATAAGTGAAGTTAGTAAATGAATTGTTGATGGGTATACTTATATCCATATTGCTGAATTAGATGTGCATATCCATTCACACTTCAACTATAGGCTTAATAATCCTTACTAGATCACCTTGGTTGATAAAAGATTCAAGAAATTCAAAGATGCTATTATCACTTAGGCAAAAGGACATCTTGAATCTAACACCTTATTTGTAACTATTTCCAACTTCACTCTTTCTTTAAGAGATAGAAATTTATTTAATAGTTTAATGATTATTACTTATATTCTATTATATATGAAGCAAGGTATCATGTATGTGATAATAGATACTAGATTAGTTTTTAAGTTATTTTAGAGTGTTACTATAAAAACACTTTTGCCCTTTGGTGATTAGTCTGTATTAGTTGGAATAATGAACATAGAGTATTGATCCATGATCAACACCAAATATTTTCCAATTCATATACTATATCCACAATCAGATGATACAATAGATGAATTATATGATCATTTTCTTTCAAAAAGATCTAAATCAAACCTTGGGAAAAAATATTACAGAGTTTGTCTAAAAACCTCAAAGTTTTTAGAACAAGACCCATTATGTCTAATAGAAGATGGTGAAACTAGGCACAATAGGATCTTGCCTTCTATTAAAAACCCTACTAACCTATTACCTCCTAGAAGAGCTTTCCATATCCCTTAAACCCAGTCCAAAATACTTCTAAATATAAAGACTTAGAATCAACAATAAAAATAGTCTTCAAAGATTTAGGAATTATGATGGATGTTAGAAGAGTACTTGGATCATCTTCGAATGGAAAATTTAAGAAGCCATCCCAAGAACAAATAGATTTGAAAGGAAAACATAATTTTTTAGAATCTAACTTAGACTTAGACTTAGGAATAGTAACTTAGCCTAAAATCATAGTATCATGTCAACATCCTTCTATAGTAAAGTATGATCATGAATATCATTATGTAGAATGCAATGCATTACTAAAAATTAGCATAAACACTCAAACTAATGGTAAAGTTAATAGCATTGAGGCTACACCTTCACCACAACCACCAAATAGAGAAAGAGCTCATCAGCTATTTCAAAAGTTAACTATAGATCCACCTACAAATACTATAAAGCTGCAAAAATGGGCAAATGAATAAATAGGGATAATAATATGTCAAAATTATAGGACTTACCAAGCTACTATGAAAACTAAAGAAAGACTTAAAAATCTCCAAAAATAATGGGTTCTTAAAGCAACAATATAACTCCATGAATTGACCATTCCTAAATATGGCACAAACACTAATTCTCCTTTACCCAAATCTAGAAGCAAATTCATAGCAAATGATGGGATGAGATATTGCATGGGTCACAATATCACATACGCGATATCACATCCTCCATAATATTGCATCCCCCGTGATATCGCGTACGTGATATCATGTCTTCCCCTACAATATTGCGTATGCGATATCGCAGTGTGTTGCCAAATCTATAAATAAGAGGCGAATCTCCCTTATTTTCCATTCTAGGCCTAGACTGTAGCGAAACTTTGGCAGTTTTACCTCTCCAGGGATAGAATAATTTCCATGTGCCCGCAGTAGGAGCTCCAAAGTGAATGGATCTTTATTTGAACAAATATTTTATTTGAACACAAGTTTGTGTACGGAAATAAAGACGAACTTCTTGAATAAACCTTGCAGTGCATGGAATAGGCTAAATAGGATTTTATTTATTGTTATTTATTATTTATCATTTAAATGCTTTATTAGTTAATTAAATCTCTCTCAACCCTTCTCTCCTAGTTAAGTGCATTTAGTACGACCTCTTCAAGCATGTGCATTACGCTTGGTGATCCCAACAACAACTAGCATTTGGTAACCAAGGTTGCATTGGTTCAGGGTGTGAATGGTAAGTGGGAATGGATACTGATGCTAGGTCAAGTAAATCTTAGTTAGTTCATTAAATTTAGTTAATTAGTCTCTTCACCCTTCACCTCATTAGCATGGGAGATAAAATAGAAAAGACATAAAAATCATATACCTCATACTTACTTAACCATACAACTATGACAAATACAAGTAAGTCTAAGAAGACAATGAATGATTAACCTTAAGTGTTCCATAAGGCATGTAGGCACTTAGTCTACGGAGTTCAACTGGATCACGCGTGTAACACTTGTATTCTTATGGTTGAGTGTAGGGGTACCTCGCCACTCATCATTGGCACCGTTGTTGGGGACTAAGTGTTTGTGCACTAAGTAGAACATAGGAAATTATCCACATCATTGGAAGCTTAAACAAACCCTTAGGGTTAATCATACGAAAAATTATATAATGGTTAATCAGCACACCGAATAAGAAACAATGTCTTCTTCTTCAAACAAAAGCACTTCACCCTTAGGGTTAATTAAATAAACCCTTAGGGTTAATTAAACAAAAAAATTATATAACGGTTAATCAGCAGACTAAATTAAACTAAGGTGTCTTCTTCTCATAAAAACACTTCACTGCCTAGGGATCACAAAAGAGACAGTCGACAGCACCAAATACATAACCAAAATCTGCTTGTTCCTCAACAATACCGAGTGGTATATACCCATCCCGATGAGTATATACTAGATTTTATCTTTATCCTACATCAGGACGAACAACTGCATTGGAGAGACTTGCAAGGTAACATAGTGTTACCTCCAAATCAGGTAGTCCCTAACATGCTTCTTCTTGCTCTTGCACAGATAGGCATGACACAGTTATACATTGAATACATTGTAGGTGATTTCAACACAAGGGATTATTATCCCACAGAAGTGAAATGTCTAAGGAACTTGTGGTAGGAGAGGCACCATACATTGTTGAAGGGCAAAGGGGTCCTGCACGTCCTAAGTGAAATTGAAGATGGCGAACCACTTATAACGGGTTCTCCATAAAATGATGTTCCCCCTCCTAACAATAGTGAAGAGGTGGGGTCTCAGAACCTATGCTCCATGATACACAACCCTAGTTCTGATCCCTGTGAACACCAAATATTCACTGAGGGAACAAAAACACATGACAAGGACGAGCACTCGGATCGTCATCACGATCGAGGCCATAGCCATAGAAGAGAAGGTAAGAAACATCGTCATGGTGATGGTTCTCCTTCTTCTTCCCCTTCATCACATCATTCAACCTCTCCTTCCACATCAGGGTGCAGTCATAAAGATCATAACAGTGAGGATAAGGGTAAGCAAAATGAAAGACCTTGATGAGAAAGTCGAGAGAGAGGACGAGGGTAGTCAAGAGAATCTAGGCATGAAATAAGGGAAATTAGGGAACAACGTAGGAATCATAGATGTCATGAAAGAGATGATCATGATGAACCCCTACTTGTCACCCAAAGTATGCTAGAAATCACTGAGGTTGTGAGAATACCAACAAGGCATAGAAAAAATAGCCAGATCAAGCTCTTAGACATGAATAATATCCCATGGTTTGAGGGGGGATATAACGCTGATCCAAAAAATCATTTATAGGCATTCCACAATGACTGCACCTTCCAAAATATTTAGAATGAGTGGTGGAAATTAAAGTTATTTCTGTGGACACTCATAAAGGAAGTAAAGAGTTGGTACCGGTCCTTAGAGCTGGAAACCATTAGGAGATGGAGTACGATGCTAGAATTGTTCAACGATAAATATCAAACGTACTCCAGAGTGTCTAATTTGTGTAAACAGATCCAAGGATGGAAACAGGGTAATCATAAACCCTTGGATGCTTCCATGGGCCGATATTATGCATTGCTACATCATTGCCCAGGCCATGGTTACGCACAACGAGATCAACTTCGCCATCTCGTAGATGGGCTAAGACACGAAACTAGGAGAACCCTTGGGACTTATGCCCAAGGGAGAATATTTGAACTTAGATCCCATGAAGTTCATAGATTATTGGAGCAAGTAGCTAAAGAAGAAGGGGAGCTATGAAAAAGAGAAAGCGCGGAAGAATATAACTGCAATCCTTCCCTATGAAAGAAGGGAGTGAGATTCTGTGATGAAGAGGATGAGTCACCACTCGAAGAGTTGGTGAATAGAAAAACCTTGTTGCTTCAAAAGCTAACAATAGAAGTACCAGCTAAGGTAGATGAAATATGGAGCTCCTTAGAGAGTAAAATTGAAACTGTCCTGAAAATCATAGAGGATTCTAAGGAGGAACGAAGTAGTGGTCACAACAAGAAAAAGCAGAGAGACTCAGGCCATGCACGTGACAAGGGTAAGGGAAAAATAACTATTACCGAAGAGGTTTTGGATTTGGATACAAACAACGACAATGGATGTGAGATCTGCCAATATGATCATCCTAAAGGATGTTGCCCAATAATCTCACATCTACAAGAGTCTAGGGTGTATGCACTCAACCTAAGACTTAACAGATGGTAGGCCCCCGAAAGGTTACCTTATCCCCAAGGTAACCCAAGGTAGTTCCACCAACCGTTAACGTAATATCCAAGTGGAACTCCACCACAACCTATCGGGCAACATCATTAGTGGCAACACCCACAGTCATGGGGGATGCCACCGCCTAAGCAACAATACCCTTACTAGCAACCAGATCCATACAACTATTACATGCAGTAGCCAGTTTCTCCAAGTGACTCTATGGGTCACGCAACTCCACAACGTCACTACCAAGTTCGAGAGTATTTTAGGACTCCTTCTTCTCCGAGAGACACTCCACATGCATACCATCCTATGAATCCATCCACCACTCTCGCACCATTAGTTTCAATACCACCCACTCCAACAATGCAAGGGGAACTCCCCACTCAACCGCAACAACGTAATGTTATGAGAGCTGTAAACCTTCAACCTACTGCTGGTTTTGACAACCACAAGAAGAGAAGACCTTTCTTCAAAACCAAAAGCCTAAACAAGCTCTCACAATCACAAGTGGTTGAGTCTGTGTATGCTCCTCCAACATACAAGGCTTTGGAGCTCCCTTGAAACCAGCAATAGAGCTTAATGCATACGATTATGTTAACAAATACTGTAACTGACTGGATCAAGGTAGGCCACCTTCCCAAGAAACTATCTTACCCTGGAAGTTCCTTAATCTACCTCCAAGTCACTGAAAATGAACTACATAAGGCTCTTCTTAACTCAGGTTCCGGAGTCAACTTAATATCACTAGAAATGCATGAAACCTAGAACCTGCCTCCACTTAAGAAGAGAAATATTCAACTAGAGTTGGCTAACCAGTCCATCACCATTTCCTTGGGATTGGTAGAGGACATCATTACCACTGTGTGTGGTTGATCATACCCAGCTAATTTCCTGGTGATAGAAGTCAACAACAACAAAGGGGACTTTCCAATTATAATGGGAAGGGCATGGCTAAGTACAATAGATGCATGTCTAAGGATCTGTAATCTTTCCTTAGAAATATCTAAGGTAAACATTTATGGAAAGATTAAGAAGAAGAAAGTTCCATGCATCACATACAGTGACTCATTGGGTGATGACATGGAGGAATGCTCAGCATCTCCTACATGCAATTGGTGTGCCCGAGAAACTCTGGGACAATGGTGCCTGTATGTAGCAACCACACAACAAGTGGACACCCCATGGTTGATAGCTAATCAAGAAAGCATCCCACCAACATGCATGGAACAAACTGGAGAAACAACTCATGCCCACAACAAAAGCATAGATACATTGGAATATGAATGTCACCAACTTCCACCCCTTAACGCAAAAACATCAATTTGGAGAAGTTGGACACTTCTAAGAAATTCAAATAGGTATTCATTATTTTAGATCTCTTCCTTTCCATTCATTCATTGGGGAGATGGCCACCTATGCTGATCATACGGGGACCCCAGTTCTTTTAAATTTTTGTTTTACACATTTTTTTTACACATTGTTGTTTTACATGTTTTTGTTTTACACATTTTTATTTTACACATTTTTTTACATGTTTTTGTTTTACACATTTTTTACACGTTTTTTTTTACACATTTTTGTTTTATTAATTTCTTTAACTTTTCTTGTTTTTCTTTTTACAACATCGTTATACTTTTTCATTTCTTGTGTGTGTGTTATCCATCTTGTAAGTTTGTCATTTACTAAGTGTTCTTCATGATGGTATGAACTATTTTGCTATGGATTGCTAATGTTTGGTTTTTACCTTCAAGTTACAATGTTGATACTAAGGTATGGTTATTTTGATATGACAGGCAATGAATCCACTTCATCCATTCATCCACAAGTTTCTATGGTCTCTCTCGGCTTGGAAATGTATAGTTCCATTCTAAATAAGAACTATAACGAATCGGTGATTGGCCATTTCTCAAACTAAGGAAGGACTCAAGGATTGAAAAGGGTGTGACTTCAAGGGAACTTGATGCATTTTTGTTGGCCATTCTCTTTGGTGATTAGATGTTTTCTTCTTGAGTTTTCTTACCATTTCGACGTTATCCAATTATCGGGGAGCTAAGCAAATAAAAATAAGAAAGTCCTTACATGGTGTGGTTCTCATGTATAAACACAAAAAAAAATAGTGAGAATTCAAAGCACATCCATTAGAAAAAATAATCATTTGGGCTACAAGAACTACTTATGGAACTAAAATAAAAATGTTCCCTCTAACTAAGGCTCCTCTCACTTTTCATTCTCTCCTCCATTTCGTTGGAATGGTGGTGGCTCTTTGGTGAAGGAATTCTTGTTACTTTAAGAGGATGGATTGGCTGAATGTATTAATGCGAAGTCACTGGATGTGGTTTTTTGAGGCCAAACTTGGAATGGGATCTACTAAGTCACATTAATCAATAACTATAGAAGGGGCTGTACACCACCTTGTTCTTGAGACTCCATTCCATCCTCTTCTCTCCATCCTTCTCTCCATTGTTCACCTCATTACCAATTGTATCATTAGTGTATATTTTGGTTGATGCATTGTTTTCTTTTTGGTAAATTCTTGTGGTTAACACTTTAACTCTTACTTCAAATGACATTCCTAGAGCCTATGGACTCTTTGAATGTGGGTTTTTCAGGGCATTAAGGGCATGAGCCTGCTTTGGGGAGGACCCATTGGCATTCCTCTTTAGTGAATCAGTTAAATTATTTCCCTTAACATTTTTGAAATCCATTCTCTTTTGTTCATTTCCATCTTAACATCCATTTCATCGATGTCATAGTTGTCTCTTTTTTTTCATCTTTCTTGTTCCTTTTCTTTCTCCATTCTATTGCTACTGGAGGTTCACTCTTAGTCATGGGGGTCCTGGTCTAATTTTTTCAATTTTCTCCTAGCCCCTACACCTTCGATAGTCACCACTCTTATATCTCTAGATCTGTATCAGCCATACCACAACTCAACCAATGGACCTTTCACCGAAGCAAGGTATCAATTTCATTATGATTCATTTACCCTTGCTAATATAAAGACTATGTTGTATGTGTAGATGGAAATCATACAACAACGGATTGGATCTAGAGGATACACTTAGAATGGATTGGTGCTGAAGTAGCTATGCAAGGAGCAAGATCAATGGCGTGCTTATGGATGGACAACGAAAGGCACAATCTTGGTGTTGGCAGCAACAAAATTTCTTTCTCTCTCTTTCTCTTTCTCAGCTGTCAAATAAGGCCTGATGTCAAATGTATAAAGTGTTCACTCTTGTTGTCGTGAACACCATTTTTGTCTTGTCTTTTAATGATGATCCGTTCACATGTCATCCCATTCACTAGTAGTTCCATTTGAGTCAATAATCCCATATTGTCTCAATATTTTATATGGAACTTGAGGATAAGTTTTTATTTAGTCATGGGGGTATGATGGGATGCGATATTGCAATGGCCATGATATCATGTCCACCACGATATCACATCCCCTATGATATCGTGTACATGATATCGCATCTTCCCCTATGATATTGTGTACGTGATATCGTAGTGCGCCATTGAAACACCACAAAATTATGAACTTAGTACTTGTCCAACACCAAGCAAGTCCATGGGAGCCAAAGGTGACCACAGCTACATCTGGTGTCATACTTGGCAACTTGAAAGATCCGATGCTTAATTTTCACTAAGTATGTAGTCCCAACATTTACGCTGCTGAGTGTTTATGCCATCGACCATACACCCACTCCTGTTGAAACTCTCCCTGCGTTTACGTTGTGTAATCTAAAACCTCATCTGTGAACTATCTAGCATCTACACTGATCAGCGTTTATGATTCCCTATTCAAAACTCACCCTCTGCAAGTCTTCTAGTGTCTACGCTGTCAACCCCACGTGGACTCTATCCACAGAAATCCCAGCATCTATGCTGCCACATATACACTACACGCTTTACACTATAGATTTTTCCTTACGCCATACACACGACTGCTAAAGTTTACGCTGCACATTTTTATGCCGAAGGTTTTCTCTATGTTGCACGTTGACTTTCTGAGACTCTATTTACGCTACTCTCTTTACGCTGCAAAATGTTCATTTATATCACACTATACACTATAAAACCTGTTTACGCTGCACATTGACATTGTATACACTGCTTAGCGTATATGCTACACTCCTTACGCTGTAGACTTGTCCACGCTAACTTTTTACGCTTCATCCCTATACGCTGTCTACGCTAACGTTATACGCTGGACGTTGAAGCGTATATGCTACACGTTACCACGTAAGTTTATGCTGTACTAAGTACACTAGTTTCACACCTCTATACCATGTCATACCTTCAACAATTCATGATGAACCCCATAAACACCACCGCTACAACTGCTCAAGTCACTGACATGGTAGGCACCATGGTTGCCCAACAGCCCGTCATTTCACAGCCGATAGTAAAACCCATAACGGGGCCCTACCGGTCCCTAAGGTTGAAAGGGAGGAATCCAACCTCTAACATTATAACCCAGGACCAGTACAACTTCATATGTGTGAAGATACAAGTTGGTCTAGCAGTAGATCGAGCAGAAATGGAGGTGAAGAGGCAGTATGAACTCTTCTACAGGGGGGATGCGAGTTCATCCATTCCTCGTACAATATAATCCCTGTTCTGGAACAATACTCAGAGCTCGTCACATGACTCCTCCTACAAAGGAGCCAGTTTTTGGATCAGCCTGTAGTAGATTTCCAACCAGAAGAGGAGGACGAGTTCGCTGTCCAATCCGAGCACGAAGACTTATATCACACCCTCATTCCATAAACCCACATCAACCCCATGTTCCACCCGGGCACAGGGGAAGTCATGCCCCTCCAACACCTTAGGATCACCCAAGCGCAAGCACCTCCACCAGAAACATCAGCGTTGGTTCACGTTCCTCCTGTGACCGACCCGCAATTCAGTACATTTCCTCTTGTTCTCATTCCCACTGCAGCTGCCGGCCCATCCTCGCAAGCACCACCCCCACACAATAACATGGGGACAACCATCGTGCCTCGAGTGATAGGGATGCCACATGTAATACCAGGGTCCACGTCCGTCCACTACATTCCCCACATCCGAACGCACGGGGCCCCTTTCATCGCTGTAACCCAACAGGAGGTTACTTCACAAAACGTCGTTGGGCAATGGACGGCGATGGGTGTACCATTACATCAACCCTCTCACCACCACGTGCCACCTCATATGATTCCACTAGCCAACGGTCCCCATGTACAGCTGCAACCACAGCAACAACAACCTCACACCTATAATGTGTCATCCCTAGTGCCACACGCTATAAACGTGCCACAAGCACAATCGTCGACCACACAGCTCTCAGCCTTTCAACCTACCATCCAACAGTCCAACCTGTACAATGTACCACAACCTCAACCTGCCATGTCACTTAGTGCCCAGGACTGGGCAGATGCCAAAAAATTAATGCAAGAACTAACTGACGAGGTTAAGCACCTCAAAATGGCTACTGACAGAGAATTAAAGGTAGTGGACTTTTACCACGATGACCCCATCAGCCCTTCCATCCCACCCCTAGCTTTGCCCAAAGGAATATCATTTCCAACACTAACTAAATATAATGGAGAGATGGACCCCAATGCCTACTTAATAATGTTTAGATTAAAATGCGCGTTACTCCAAGCATGGCCCCATGCCATTTTGTGCATGTTCCCCATGTCCCTCGCAGGGAGAGCACTTGATTGGTATCGGGCCCTGCCGAGGAACTCTATATTTTCCTTGGAGGAGTTGTTACATCAGTTTGTGACCAGGTTCAAATATAACTTGAAACTTGAGGTGACATTGGACAGCCTCATACAGGTTAAACAAGCACCGCTTGAACTTGTACAAAAATTTATTCAGAGGTATATTGTCACTCTCAATAAGCTACACGAGCCAATCCCCCAAACATATCTGCTCACAATTCTAAAGGGGGCCATTAATGACTTCTTCAAATCCAAATTATACTATCTTAACACGCGTAATCTTAACCAAGCCTTTGTACAGATCAAAAATATAGAAGAGGCAGCTCAAAACAGCCATGACCCTGTGTACTTAGCCTTCAAAAATCAACACAATAAAAAGGATAAAGAGAAGGCTAAAGCAACTATAGCGGCAATAGCAGAAACGCAACAAGCATGCACGGCACAACAAAATAAACCGCCAGTAGCTCCCACTAACTATACTAAACCTACTCCCACAACCGCGTCGGAATCATCATTATCGCAGAACCCAACACCAAACCGTACAAGAAATTTTGAGAGGAAAGAACCTTCTCAATATACGTCATTGCCTATGAAGCCATCCCAGCTCTTCGATCAACTCCTGAAGGCTAGGTTAATGAAACACAAACAGTTATCCCCTGCAGCCATCCAGAGACATGATTGGTTTTGTCAACCTGTTCAGAACCCCAGCTTAGCAACATTGGATGAGCCTCCAGTGCTCAAAGGCTTTAGAATGGATCGCTTCTGCGATTATCACCAACACAATGAGCACGACATGGATTACTGTTTCACCCTGAAATAGGACATACAACGAATGATCGATGAAGGCCAAATCACTTTTGATGAGGCCAACTTGGTCCAGCCGTTGAATCAGGCTATGAGGGTATATAAAGACCCTCTAAACACCAAAGAGGCGTCGTACGTTATCAACACAATCTGCTTTGATGATGAACTCGAGACACCCAACATTAACATCGTCTACCCTGAATACAAACAACAAACACCTAACAAGCCTTTTGTAGTCCATGTTCCTCCCACTCCATCCACATCCATGCCTCAACCATCATCCACCCCGTAAAAACCATACATAGTGCGCATACCTCCCGCTGTCACTACCCCAAATCTATCAACCCCTCCTACTCATCTTGCCCCTTTTGTAGTCCGAGTGCCGCCCATAGTTGCAACAGCGGAGGTCCAGCCTCCGCCTGGACAAACCCCATACGTTGTTAGGACATCCGCAAGTCCTAATGATTATCAAACCTCCACCTCACAAATGCAAGGAAAACCTAACTCCTACGTCGTTAGGATGCCTAGCCAGCCTTTTGCTCAACCACATCCGACTACCCAACTACAACCCCACCCGCATCCATATGTGGTACGGATCCCAAGGCAACCCAAAGCTTCAATACTAGCTCCACCTCCACGCCACACACGAGAACGCTTAGCGGATAGGCTTATGCGTGAACGCTTGGAGAAGGAGCATCAACGGTTAATCGTAGGGCCACCTAAACCCACTTCACTTAATTCCATACCCATGACACCGCCTAACAGTCAACCAAACATAGTACATGAAGGTGAACCATCTAACAAACATGATACGTCTAAGACAACAGCCCCGAGCAAAAACAATAAACCAATGAAACATGAAATAAAACTGTTGGGCCCAATGGACCCAGTCACCACTGATGCAAACATGCCCAATAGTAGAGACTTGGCAACAACTTTAACATAAGTCACACAAGCACTCAAGCAAAAGAACATGTCACTAAGCTTGTATGAATTAGTTCTTACATCTCAAACACATCGTGAAGCTTTGGTACGCATGCTAACGTCCATCCCAGTAAGCGAGAACTTGCCCCCAAATGAACCATCCATTCTTGCGGTAATGTCCTCACCCCAAGGGTCAACGTCCAAACCACTAAGTTTCCACAAAGATAACATTAAAGTGGATAAGGAAATAGGGGAAGTGACAATAGCCCCCATATTCATAATGATACGCATAAATTAGTTCAAGATACACAGGGTCCACGTAGACGATGGAGCTGCTACGAACATGGTACCATACCCCATCATTGAACAACTAGGGCTAACGGAGTCAATCAAGCTGACTGCAACTACATGTTTAAAATCATTCAGCGGGTCATGCGTGATGGTCAAAGGCATAGTAACCTTAGACTTCATAGTAGGTGACCAGTTTCCCACATCTGCCAACTTCGTGGTGGTTGATGAAATGCTAGGATTTAACCTGATATTAGGAAGACCCTGGTTCACCCAACTGAAAGCGGTCTCATCCCCTATACACCAAGAGATTCACCTACCTTATGAAGGTGGTGAAATCATCATTTATGGGGAGGCTGCTACTCCCATTATTTTATCACACATGGACACATACCAAGGCTCAAAAGTTAAGCTCGAAGAGCCTGGACAAAATGACATAAAAGAACAAAAATCGATAAGTACTAATCCTTTCAACATAGAAGAAGATCCACCTAAAATAGAAACACCTGTTCCTGACACTATACATACACCTTGTCAATTAGAAACTAACACAGAAGCCATTCCATTAGACGTCCCTTGGGCTGAATTACCATTCAATGTGATCAGCGAAGGGGACGCTGAATACAGAATCATACCCGTTGACACATCGCCTAACATTAAAAAGAAAAAAATCAAAAAATTCCTAAAATAATACCATCTCAACCAATTCGAAATAACGTTAAACTATAGCACGTCCGAAACGACGTTAAACTACAACTCGTCCAAAATGACGTTAAACTACAATAAATCAGAAAAAACATTAAACTATGCTCCTTGTCCGAAAAGACGTTAAACTATCATGTCGGCAATGACATAAAACTAGCCATGATCAAAAATGGTCGGTCAATCGAGAAACTCATCCACGTTATCCGAAATGTTACTTGTTTACAATGGGGCCCGAAATGGCCTTAAACTACGCATGGAGGCCCGAAATGGCCTTAAAATAGATCAGACACTTGTACTTCGTTTCTCCTCTTATAGTTACATATGCATATTACACTTAGAACAAATGAAAAAATAAATAAACCAAAATATTTTACATTGTCGTGTCATGTGTGCAATCAAACTCAAAATCAACAAAAACTATTTTATACATGTAATGCTATACAATTATAAGTGTCAATTATTTCCGTTTATCTCAAATTTTTCAAGTTACAATTCCTATATCAATTTGAGTCAGCATAGTTCCAAAGACAAAACTAAAAACATAACTAAAAAAAACTAACTAAGCATCTGGGATGGGAGGATCGTCCCCTTTAGATCCACCGGCGTCAGGAGCCCCTGCTCCACTAGGGCCAACCTCTTGAGCATCGTCATCACCTTCATCCTAAAAATACAAAATGAGACAACCAATATAAGAACAAGAGAGAGTTAAAATTTCAAACATTCTTTAGCAAATCAATTTCACAATGGCAAAATACTTAGCATAGGAGATCTCCCCAAGCCAAACTCCAATCAACGAAGGATTTTCTCCTTCGAAACACTAGCCCAATCTGTCTCACCAAGGCCTAGGTTGACGTCTGCCAAGGCCTTTCCTTTGTCAAAAGCCAACCAGATAGGACGTTTTAGAGGAAATTCACCCACAGTAACTTCCCTAGAAGCAGTGGTAATAACCCTCTTAGGAAATTCCATCTCAACTATGGTGTTCTCTGCAAAAGTATCGAATGCAGAACGTAATCCCAAACCCTCTATGAACATCTCAAGTTGTTGTTTCTCTATAGAAACTTCTTTCAGTGATTTCTTATAGTGGTGCTTATGATTCTTCTCATCTTGGCCCCACTTACGCACCTTGGAGGCAAATGCCTTCCAATCCTGGCACTTTAGATTCAATAGGTCTATCTGGGCTTTACGTTCCACGAACCTTCAAGTTAGTGACGCATGGCGATTTAACAAGTTCCAATATCTATTGTACATAATCTTGAACGTTCGCCAAGAACTATCACCTGCTAATCGAGCCAAACCAAATTCATAATGAGCTTTGAGGTTGTCGCATTCGGCTGATAACTTAGAGACTTTCTTCTCCTTTGTTTGGATCTGCAACCATAGCTGTTCGATGGATCGCCTACAGGTCCACACTTACTTGGTTTTATGGACAAGGATTTCCACCACCTCATTATAAACTAGCCTAGGTACCTGTTCCACTTATGGGGGTAGTGTAGGCAAACTGTCAATGCTAATTACCTCGGAAGGATCCCACCTCAACTTGGCACCTATGCGTATGAAAAGATCAAACGTTAAGACAATAGAAACAGGGTGTGGCACTCTAAAATAGCAAACCATTTAAAAACCTTATACCTATTTCAGGGTTGAACTCCTGAATTTGTTCGACAACTTCTTCTGCGATTCCAACCACAAAATCCATCTTACTCGGCATTTCCGTCCAAGTAAATGGCTCACGGATGCGGGATGAACTAACTTCAATGGTCCTCTCAGGGGGAACCATCTTCATGGGTACGTCTAAGCGCACCATCCTGGTTTCGCTTCCTTCATTTGAGAAAAATGAAAATATGAAAATATAGAAATCACAACTAACAGGGCAAGTTGAAATAAGATAAAAAGAAAACATACCACGCTCCTTCTCACCTTCTAGGGGATCGCCTAAATCCAGATTTCCCTGAAGAAAGCTGCGGAACATTTTTTTGACATCACCCTGGTCATCCAACGGCTTAGTTTCTGTGGTGTTTTCCTTTAACTCCTCTGTTCCTCCTCCCTGATCCTTGTCCACGTTTTCCTCTTCATTATTTTTGCTCCGTGTTGGTCTCCTTCTCCTCAGTAATGGTTTCTAGCACCTGATTCCTCACTTCTCAAATCAAGCCAAAGACATCAGTGACATGTAAGTGATTGAAGAAAGAATTATGAACAAGACGAAAATGATAAAACAATAAGCTGGCGAAGTCTACATACCGGGCATCTTGAATCTTATGCGCTTTACTCGTGGCTCCCTCACATTAGAAGCTTCCTCAGCTGCGCATTCGTGTCTCTTCAGCTTTGTTTTGGCCTGGCCCATGGTTTCTTTGATAACCTGCTCAGCTCTTCTTACAATGAGGGGTACATCATCTAGCTCTAACCCCAGACTATCGCAAGTATGAATGGAGGTACCCGATGATCCCCCGGTCGTAATAGACATGGACTCGTCGATGCCTTCAGGCGCATCCTGGGATTTGGCTGTATCGAACAAGTGGTTGATCCATGGGTGGGATAGTTGACCCCGATCTCGTAGAACAAACTTGTTGTCCACGCGGACTACCAGAAACTTGACGAAGCGACGAAGGTAACCGGAGAAGAAGGCAAAGGTGAAGTGGGATTGCGCTTCGACATTCGAGCGCAATCGCACTATCTCCTTGTGCATGCCCGACAACAAAAATTCAGCCCAGTTATAGTGCACGCTAGTTTCCAGGATAGTTTGCATAACGCGCACAACCTCAACCCCAAGGCTCTGCACCTAAGAAAGGGTTTTGGGAAATACCTATGCCCTAAATAGGGGATACAGTTCATTTACCTCCTCAACCTTTGCCTTCCCCTACAACGGGAATCCCTTGGTACCCTTGGCCAGGCCCAACCAGTCCTCCAACTCGCACACCGTATGGAGCTCTGTCTAAAACTACACTTATGTCATCTGCCGGTACCCCAAATAAGTCTGAAAAGAATTTTGGTGACAGATGGAAAACTACCTTAACACCCTTAATCTGGGTGCTATAGTAGGAGACATAATCATTAAAATAATCCACAATCCCAATCATTTCCCCTATTGATACATCAGGACTTGGGGTCATGAAGAGCTCCATAAGGCTGGCATTGTTCAAGCAGTGAACAATAGATGGCAGAGCATGGTTGTGCAACCATTTTTGAGCCTTATTCACCTCCCTGAACTTCATTGACAGTGTTGTCTCAGTTCGCCCGATTGTGATAGGATCCCCGCTAGGAGGTGCATCAACTGCAAACGCAATGTAAGATTGTCGTATCAGTATAACTCTCGGCAGTTAAAACACATTAGCACATCCAAAAGACATTGTCATTTACCTCCCGTAGTAGACTTGGATGTGCTACCTGAACCAGAGTCACAAGGGAAAACTGGCCCCTAGTCTGACCAATCTTTATCTAGCCATCCATGAGCTTAACACATTGCCAACGCTCTAGAGAACCATTGGTGAAAATAGACGGTATCCCCCTTCATTAGAGCTAATACAACTTTACGAAGGGTGGGGCCCACCATGAATGCCTCTAGAGTAGTATGTGCTAAGGCAATCCCATCATCCTCAACACATATTCCGTCCACATTAACTTTAGGCCTACAAACGAACGAATGTTAAAACTAAGACACATGCCAAATGACGAAAAGAAGCAATAGACTTGAACGGTCCTACCTGCCCACCCGATACACTATCCCAGGAGTGTTTTGGAACAATGTGTGTGCATGTGCGGCTAAAAATAAGGTGTTGTCGAGGTAGTCCTGCCCTCGTGGTAATTGGGCCCACACGTGCGCTAATGGGCATGTGGACCTGGACCCGGGGGAAGAACCGTCCTCATTCGTAAGCTGCCCCTCGTCGATGTCTTCCATGAAGACAATGACATTCTCCGCGGTTCCCAGCAACATTGCCTCAAGTATGCTCCATGGCACCAGTTCATTTAGGTGTGACCAGATAACTATTTCAAAATTTTCCAGTATGAAGGATAGGAATTCAGATGCACCTTCTCTGAACCAAACCCCCTTGTGGTCCACAGTTAGATCCAGGGTAAGCTCATTCGCCTCCATGGGGCCAAACCATGTTAGCACCCCAACAAGCAAAACCATGTTAGCACCCCATGAGGAGAAAAGGCTTGGTGTCCCTGCATACAACCAGAGTACCAATGTAAAATCATCCATGCATCAAAACAAAGCGAAAAACAAAGGTTTACATCGTAGACTGACACTTAGAAAAATTTTCTAAACTGTTAACGCCCGGCGTATACGCTACTAAACCTAGCGTATACGTTGTCGAAATCTGATCATGCCCAACATATATGTTGCCTGACCTAGCGTATACATTGACAACTAACTATTTACGCTGACACCTGAACCTCTTACACTCAGCATATATGCTGAAGAAACACTCAGCGTATACGCCACAGAAGTGGCCAGCGTAAATAGTCTACGCTAGACACTGAACAAACAGTTTACACCGGAAATATGAAAAACAAGTCTACATTGTATCATACTTGAAAAGACAAACTGTGTACGCTCAGATTATACATTGAAGGAACCCTTAGCGTATATGTCGTCACAGTGTAGATCATCTACGCTGATGAAACAGAAAGCTTACACCAACAAAACAGAACTTCGTCCATAGAAAACTTATTACACCGTATAGTCTTCAGTGTATACGCTGATACAATCATCTACACTTTGTGCAAGAAAAATGATTATGCTGTGCACTAAAAATAGATTACGCTATAATAGTCTACGCTAACCTGACCTTACGCTGCGAATTTACGCTCGGCGTATATGCAGAAGTCTCTACGCTAAACTTTACGCTCGGCGTATATGCCAAAGTCTCTATGCTAAACTCTACGCTCGGCGTATATGCTGAAACCCTCCACGAGACTGTCTACGCTACGAAACATGCACAAGTAAAAATAACTAAAAGAGGTAGAGTCAGAGCCTACCTATGTGATGATCTAGGCCATAAAGGAATCCTTTGCCGGGGCAAGCACTGAAGCATGGCTTCGTTCTTGTCTGCGAAGGTCAAGTCAGGACTCTTCCTCCCCTGCCCTTCCACCTCCTTGCCTTTGCCCATCTCGACATCTATGCTGGGGTTGATAGCTTATGATGAGGGTTAAAACTCTGTACACCTATGCTCGACCTTCTACGCTTGGCTTCTACGCTGGGGTTTAGTCAGCGTCTACGCTGGGGTTTAATCGATCGGCGTCTATGCTGGGGTTTGGGTTTACGCTTACGCTAGATTTTGCAGTTTACGCTTACGCTCGCTCAGTCGCTTACGCTCAGAATGCAAAGTAACAAATGAAGCTTCCCCCCCCTTTTTATAGTGCTCCATCAACGTTGATGCCGCCGCTTACGCCACCGCCTCCCAGTTTGCTACTTTTTGCCTTTTTACTCATTTTTTGCCAAAAATTCGCTCAAAAATAATAAAAAAACAGAAATTACTACATCCCGATTCCCCTGTGAACCCCATTCTAGGCATTTACGTTGAACATTCCAGCTTAAACTGCCATTACGACCTGGTACGGCCTTAAACTACCACATAAGAACCCATTATAGCCCGGCAAGGCCTTAAACTGCCACCTGCGGGTTACATTCAGCTCAGTAAGGCTTTAAACTACCGTTACGGCCCGGTAAGACCTTAAACTGCCATGCGTCCCGGTGTGATGATAATCCACCATCGTGCATGTATGAATAATTTAAAATTACCAAAGAACATAGAGCGATACCCATTAGCTCATTCAGCTCTCTGTTTATTGGCAGGAGCAAGCCTGATGGATTACCAGCACTTAACCAAACCATTAATTATCGATGGACCATACGGCAAAATTGCAAGGGATATCAACATAAACCTCATCCAAAGTTCATCAACGGACGACATAGTCATAGCCTTAACACAGCAAAAAATAGACAACTATAGGGGTCTGACAAAATCCCTCGACATTGAAGCTGAAAATATCACTGAAGACCCATTGAAAGAAACCCCCATCACCATGCCCAATGGGGAAATTAAAATATTAAAATTAAGCACATTATTACAACTGCAACTAGCCAAAGACATTGAGAACATGCTTAGGGAAAACATGAAAGCGTTCTTCTGGTCTTAAACGGACATGCCCGGGTTAGACCCTCGAATTGTCTAGCACAACATTATCCTTGATCCAAAATTGAGACCTGTAAAACAAAAGGCACGAAAGGCTAAACCCGAAGTGGCATTGGCAGTTCGTAATGAGATCACCAAGCTTTATTAGGCTGGTTTCATCCGGGCTATTGATTAAGCTGAGTGGGTATCCAACATGGTCATTGTCCTGAAGAAGAACATGCATTGACTTCTGGGATTTAAATTTTGCAACCATAAAAGATGATTTTCCTTTACCCAGCATCAATCAACTTATTGACTCGACTGTTAGGCATGCCTTATTATCTTTTATGGATGGTTCCTCAAAATACAACCAAATACACATCAACCTGGAGCATCAACTCTAGACAACCTTTATGACACCATGGGGAACCTTTTGTTACACAATGATGCCCTTTGGCCTCAAGAACATTGGGGCCACGTATCAAAGAGCCATGACATTTATCTTTAGCGATTACATGTTACACTCACTCAATGATTACGTGGATGACATTGTGGTCAAGTCAAAAATAGTGGAACAACATGTACAAGATCTTGACTTAGTATTAAAACGTTGTTTAAAGTATGAATTGAGACTCAACCCAAAAAAATGTGTCTTCGGCGTCAAGACAGGAAAAATGCTTGGATTTATAGCCTCAGAAGCAGGGATACAAGTAGACCCCGATAAGGTAAAGGCCATAACAAACCTGAAACCACCAGGCAACCTTACCAAACTTCGAGGTCTACAAGGCAGATTACAATTTATCAGGTGCTTCATAGAAAAACTAACAGACAAACTAAAACCTATGAACCACCTGTTACGCAAGAACATCCATTTTGAATGGACTCCACAGTGTCAAGAAGCATTCGATAACATTAAAACGGCACTTGCCCGATTACCCACGGTTTATCCACCTCAAAACAATAAGCCATTTTACATCTATCTTGCCACTTCGAATTCGTCAATCGCATCTATGCTTTGCGAGAAACAAGATGACAGAACTGAAGTCCCTGTATATTATTTAAGCCATGCATTAGTTGCCCACGAAAAAAAGTACAACGACGTGGAGAGATCATGTTTAGATTTGGTCTTTTCTTTAAGAAAATGGTGACATTACCTCTTCTGTAACCAAGTTAACATAAATTGCAAGGATAATGTACCAAGGGCTATAATAGGAAACATTTACGAAACAAGTCGGATAGCCCGCTCAAAAGCCATGATAGTTGAATTTGACTTGCACTACATAGCGCAATTATCAGTTAAGGGTAAAGCCATAGCAAGTCAAATGGCCACGTCACCAACACACGATCAAGCGAAAATAGAGCCAGAATTCCCAGATGAGAATATAAGCGCAATAGACATAGTGCCCAATGACTACGATGCCATTTTAAACTTTGATGGAGCATCCACCTCTCGAGGGGGAAGTGCAGCCGCTGTCATCACCTATTCCTCCAAGGAGATCCGACCCTTTGCCTATCGTTTTAACTTTCATTGTACCAACAACATAGTAGAGTATGAAGGTCTCCTTAGAGGTCTCACAGTAGCATTGGCTTTAGACATCACACGGCTTGTAGTCAGAGGAGACTCGCAACTGGTCATAAACCAGGTCACAGACATATATACATGTAAAGCCCAACATTTACAACCATATTGCGACTTGGCAAAACACCTATTGAGGCGATTTGAAAACATCAATGTGCAACACATCTCTAGAAATGAAAATACCATTGCAGATGCACTAGCCACCTTAGCATTACACATATCTCCTGACATATTCCACATGTTTCCAAACTCCCTAACCAGTTGTGTCGAACCAATAACCGATACTCTTGACACGCTGTTGATTGCATCTATTAGTACGATGCACGCGATAGAATGGTATGACAACATAAAAGAATACCTTCTACATGGCGAAACACCGCGACATCTAACTAATGCGCAAAAGGATGCATTACAAAAACATTCTAAGCAGTATACCCTGGTAGGGGACATATTATGTTGTAGAGCTTACGAAGGCATACTGCTAACATGCGTCAATAGTACCGATGCCCAAACCATTGTCGAACAAGTACACGACAGACTATGCGGAGGACACATAGCACCAAAAGCCATGGCAACAAAGATCATATGCTTAGGCTATTATTGGCCACACATGGAATACTACTGTCTCTCCAAGGTCAAAACATGTAGTACTTGTCAAAAACATAGCAATCTAATACATGTCCCACCAAATGAGTTGCATACGGCGCAAATCACGTGGCGCTTTCAAAAGTGGGGATTGGACCTTATTGGCCCGATAACACCCTCGTCTTCCGCAGGGCATAGTTTCATCATAACCACAACTGAATATTTTATGAAGTGGGTAGAAGCTTCTCCCCTTCGAAAAACTACATCTAAACATGTATGCAATTTCATTCTCGAAAACATTGTAACCCACTTTGGCATTCCCATGACAATCATCACTAACAATGGGCCACAATTTAGCAATGCTGAGACCAAAACCTTTTGTGAATGTCTAGGGATCAAACACTTTTTTTCATCCCCTTACTATCCTCAAAGCAATGGGCAAGTAGAGGCGACAAACAAAACGAATATTACAATACTCAAAAAAGATGCTCACCCAAAGCAAGCGAAGGTAACACAAACAATTGATGTACGCATTGTGGGCATACCGTACTACACATCGAACTTCAATAGGTAAAACACCATATAGTCTTGTTTATGGTTCAGAAGTTGTTTTACCTTTGGAATTACAGGTACCATCTTTAAGGATAACACTTTTCGAACTCCTCGACGATGGGCAAAATAATGATCTACGCATCATTGACCTCGATTCAGTCGAGGAAGAATGCATACGCGCACTCGATCAGATCGAATGGTACCAAAAACAACAACGGCAATGACATCGACATGACATCAACAAGCACCCTATCAAAGAAGGTGACCTTGTGCTTAAAGCTGTTCGGGAACACCAGGACAAATTCTCAGCCAACTGGGAAGGGCCTTACTTGGTCACTAAAGCATTTGACAATGGAGCATTTAAGCTCGCTGATATGGAAGGGAACGAGCTTGCCAATCCAACCAATCACTTGTTCCTAAAGCCGTTCTACATTTGAGTACAAGCTCAGGTACGTGTAAGTCCTAGGATCACGACTATAAACTGATACCACAGAACAGTCGTGGATTATGACTTAAAACTAATACCACAGCTCGTCTTGGCATCATGACGCTAAACGGATACCACACAGTGTTTGCAATGACGATAAACTAGCATCTGTCCTGCATGACAAGTAAACTGCCACAGTCACATTCTCCAGAGTTCACTAAGACTATAAACTAGTTTTCCTCTTCATGGTCCGCTACGACTAGATACTGGCAACATAACGTCCACCACGATGCTAAACGGGCAATGTCTAACAGGTTATAACATAAAACTAACCCATGATAGTCCGCTAAGACTATAAACTGGCAAGTTCATCTCCAGTTCCACAACTTGCGGCCACACTCAGTCATCAGAATCACTGCATCGCCTACCATCAGACAATCTCACCAACATTGTTGCCATTTATATACAGTGCTTGAAAATCACTTCCGATGTCTTTGTTCCATCTGTAACTATGTAAGTATAAGCTCGCTTATTCACTCTTGGTTTTCTTGTTTCCTTGGAGTTATGTTTGTAGGATGACACCCAGAGGTTGTCACATAAGAATGCATTTCATCATAAGCAGCAAGATGGGACAATGTTTATAGCACACATGGCAAGACTAAATCAAACCATTCGCTAGTACATCCCCATCTCCCAACACACTCTCTATCTATGCACCAACACAGTTCACTCAGTCACACCTGTGATACACCCAGTACATCCAAAACTTTGAGCATGCTATTGCATACTGTAACGCTTTGAAGCAGTTGCAACACATGACATAACACTTGCACATGAGTACAGAATCAAAGCAAAGTTTTCTTCATAATAAAAAAAAGGATCAAAAAAAGAGTAAGACCCTTAGCACTTTCCATACAAGCCCCAGGCAGGAAGGCAGTTGTCTTGGAACTAAGTACTCATGTCAAAAATAATAAAAAAAAACATCCAGTTGCATAGCTTTGGCTCTCTGCCAATAGGCTTCCCCTAAAAACTAAACAAGGGCCCTGTTCCTCCAAAGAATGTAACACATCCTCCCGTGGCTTTGGCCTTGCCAGCAAGTTCTCTTGAACATTACCCAAGAGTCTTGTTCTGCCAAAGGACACACAAGGATCAGCATGACACACACACTAGAGCATCCCCTTTTTATCAAGCAAAATCCCTTAAGCAGTTACTAGTCCCCCAAAATACCCATTCTCCTACCAGCTACAAAGTTTCATTATCCCAATCCCATGTACTACTGAACACGGTACGATGACGTCTAGCCAAATGGCAACGGACAAAGTCTCTATCAAGCTGCTTGTGGTGTTTTGTACTTCTTTGTTGATACTTCTCAGGTCAATTCCTCCAAACGTCAACAAATAGGGACCAATGAAACACCACAAAATTTTGAGCTTAGTACTTGTCCAACACCAGGCAAGTCCATGGGACTCACAGGCGACCACAGCTACATCTGGCGTCACACTTGGCAACTTCGGAGATCCGATGCTTAATTTTCACTAAGTATGCAGTCCTAGCATATATGCCCAAGTGTACATTCCCAACATATACGCTCAAGTTCACAACATATACGCCCAGCGTACATGCTTCACATGTACGCCCAGCAGGTACAACAGATGCATACGCCTAGTAATAAGATCCCCAAAGACAGCATGGAAACAACACTGCAGAACAAGATTTGGTACGAGGCAGCAAACATCAGCATATACGCCCCAGCATGTACACCCAACACATCAGCGTATATGCCCAACATCCACCAGCGTATATGCCAGCATCCATGATATCTACGCCCAAGTTCGCATACTCCCAGCACCTCCAATGTATACGCCCAGCGTATACGCCTGCAGTCTACGGTTGCTGCAGATAGCATATATGCCCAGAAAATGTAACATATTATACGCTTGTAAATTTTATGCCCTTGCACCTGGTCAACGTGCCATGTGTCATCCAACCCGAGTCTGCCGTCAAAACCTATATAAAACCCCAATTTTTCACAAAATCCAGGTTGATGGGCAAATTTCTAGAGCACACCAGAGAATAGAGATGTTGAAAACCAGAGCACAAAACCTTTTATGCTAGAAAACCCTGTATGCAGAGCATACAACCTCTACACTGTGCTTACAGTGTGAACCAGTTGCAATCATCCCTGCACCCACCGGGGCTTTTGTCCGCCTTGTGTTCCACTCACAACTGCGTTAGACCGGTGCATTGTACTTTCATTCTGTAATGTCATTGTTACATTTTCTTCCCATAATCATTTATAGTTTGCATTAATTGTTTACATTTTCTATTTACACCTGTTTACGTTTACGCTCTGGTTGCATTGGTTACATTGTTTACGCAATGTTTACACTCGCTACGCCGTTTACGTATAACCTAGCGTATAGCACTTCGGTGTACATTCGGGGAAATCCTTGTCTGATCTGCATGTGGACCACCCAAGGTGATCTACCTTCGTTCATTCCAGCTCACCCTCAGGTGAAGGTAGGGCCTTCTGTGCGCATCCTGCAATCCCACGGTCATTGTTTCCTTCCAGCTAGAGACCGACGATTTTGGACAGTACAGCCACCAAATCTATAAATAAGAGGCGGCTCTCCCTTGTTTTCCATTCTAGGCCTAGACCGTAGTGAAACTATGGCAGTTTTATCTCTCCAGAGATAGAATAATTTTCATGTGCCCATAGTAGGAGCTCCAAAGTGAACGGATCTTTATTCGAGCAAATATTATACTTGAACACAAGTTTGTGTACAAAAATAAAGAAAAACTTGTTGGATAAACATTGTAGTGCATGGAATAGGCTAAATAGGATTTTATTTATTGTTATTTATTTTTTATCATTTAAATTATTTATTAGTTAATTAAATCTCTCTCAAACCTTCTCTCCTGGTTAAGTGCATTCAGTACGACCTCTTCGAGCACATGCATTACGCTTGGTGATCCCAGCAATGACTAGCGTTTGGTAACCAAGGTTGCATTGGTTTAGGTTGTGAATAGTAAGTGGGAACAGATACTGATGCTAGGTCAATTAAAGCTTAGTTATTTAATTAGTCTCTTCACCCTTCACATCATTAGCATAGGAGATAAAACAGAAAAGACATAAAAATCATATACCTCAGACATAAAAATCATATACCTCAAACTAAAAATGATAAGGTCTACAAAATTCAACCAGATCATGTGTGAACACTTTATGATTCATATGGTTGGAAGTAGGCACACTTCACCACTCATCATTAGTACCATTTCTAGGGACTTTGTTTGTGGAACATGTGCTATTTAGGTTTAAGTAAATACCATTAATATCATTGTACAAACCTAAAGTCATTATCATTTCCACTATACATAAAAATTATAAAGGCACACTGACAATTTTATTTTGTTTTGTAAAATGTCTTCTTCTTCTCGCAAGCATGCAGATACCAAACCACTGGTTCCACAAGAATTCAAGGTGGTATATTCTCATCCAAATGAGTTTGTGTTAAATTTCACCTTCATTCTACATTAGGATAAATAGATGCAATGGCATCATATGAAGGGCAACAGTGTCTTGCCCCTTGATCTATCTTTGCTCAAGATGTTATTCAAAACTTTTAAGAAGCTAGGCATAGTAGATCTTCACAAAGAATACATTGTGGATGGATACGACACTCGAAACTATTATTCCACTAAAATACAACATAAATGAGATCAACGTCAAAAGAAACTCAATGAAGCTACAAAGGGAAAAAATTACACTAACTCCTTATTCCTACTAGATCAAGAGGATAATGAGGATCCTCCCTTGGAAGGTTCTCAACATGAAGATTTTCCACCCCTTGTTATTGATGGCTAGGGTATGAACCTGACCTTGTGATCAACTACTCATAAATTGGATTTGGAAAAAAGTGACAACCAAGGTAGAGACTCAGGTAAACATTGCAACAATAAGATATCCAAAAATGGTGATCGTAACAAGCGTAAGAGTGGTGACAATGGTGGTCCACCTTCCTCTTCATCCTTTTCATTCAATTTTGAACATTCCTCTTCATATGACAATTCTCATGGAAGCCACCATCAAAACAGAAATGATGAAGGCGATCACCAAGATAACAATGACCATGAAGGCCACCAAAACCAAAGGGGTGGCCAAAACCATCATTGGTGTCATCGATGTAGCAATGATGATGAACCATTATTGGTGACTTGAAGTATGCTCAACATTGTGGAGGTAGTGAAAATCCAAACTAGGCATATGAAGGATAGTATGATCAAGCACCTAAACATGAACGATATCCCAAGATTTTAGGGGAGATAAAATTCTAATCTACAAACACATCTACATGCTTTTCAAGATGTCTATACCTTACAAAACATAGATAATGAGTGGTAAAAACTAAAACTTTTCCCAAGGACACTCATTAAGTGATGGGATGCGATATCTCATGGGCCATGATATCGTGTACACGATATCGTGTTAGCTATGATATCGCATCCCCCATGATATCATGGTGTGCTACCAAGTCTTTAAATAAGAGGCGGCTCTCCCTTCTTTCTCCATCTAGATCTAGACCCTTAGCGAAACTCTAGTAGTTTTACCTCTCTAGAGATAGAATAATTTCCACGTGCCCACAGTAGGAGCTCCAAAGTGAACAGATCTTTATTCGAACAAATATTGTACCTAAACAAAAGTTTATATATGGAAATAAAGATGAACTTCTTGGATAAACCTTGCAGTGCATGGACTAGGCTAATTAGGACTTTATTTACTATTATTTATTGTTTATCATTTAAATGCTTTATTAGTTCATTAAATCTCTCTCAACCCTTCTCCCATAGTTAAGTGCATTCAGTACGACCACTTCGAGCATGTGTGTTACGCTTGGTGATCCCAGCAACGAATAGCATTTGGTAACCAAGGTTGCATTTGTTCAGGGTGTGAATGGTAAGTGGGAATGGATGCTGATGCTAGGTTATTTAAAGCTTAGTTAGTTAGTTAAAGTTAGTTAATTAGTCTCTTCACCCTTTACCTCATTAGCATAGGAGATAAAACAGAAAAGATATAAAAATCACATACCTTAGACTTACTTAACCATAACATCATGACAACTACAAGTAATTCTTGGAAGATAATGAATGATTAACCTTAAGTGTTCAATAAGGCGTGTAGGCACTTAGTCTGTGGAGTTCAACTGGATCGTGCGTGTAACACTCGTATTTATATGGTTGAGTGTAGGGGTACCTCGCCACTCATCATTGGCATCGTTACTGAGGACTAAGTGTTTGTGCGCTAAATAGAACATAGGAAATTATCCACATCGTTGGGAGCTTAAATGAACCCTTGGGGTTAATTAAACAAAAAAACATTATATAATGATTAAACAACACACTGAGTAAAATAACAATGTCTTCTTCTTTGAACAAAAGCAATTCACCACCTAGGGATCATACAAGAGACAGTCGATGATCTAATACACATAACCAAAATCCGCCAGTTCCTAAGGAATTTAGTGTGGTATATATTCATCCCGATGAGTATATACCCAACTTTACTTTTATCCTCCATCAAGATGAACAACTGCATTAGCGTGATTTTCAAGGTAACATAGTGTAACCCCCAAATCATGCAGTCCCTAATATGCTCCTCCGTGTTCTTGCATAGATCGACATGATGCATCTATATGCTGAATACGTTGTGGAAGATTATAACACAAGGGACTACCATCCCACAGAAGCACAATGTCAACGGGACTTGCGACAGGAGAGTCGCCACATATCATTGAAGGGCAAAGGCCCCCGTAATGCTTCGCCCATCATAAGAGAAGTTAAGGGTGGTGAACCTATCTCAATAGGTTCTCCACAAGATGATGTTTTCCCTCCTAATGGTAGTAAGGATGTGGGGTATCAGAACCTATGCTCCATGATACACAACCCTGGTTCTAATCCCCATGAATGCCAACTATTCACTGAGGGAATAGAAACACATGACAAGGATGGGTATTCTGATCGTCACCACGATCGGGGCCATATCCATTGAAGAGAAGGTAGGAGACATCGTCATGGTGATGGCTCTCCTTCTTCTTTCCCTTCATCACACCATTCACCCTCTTCTTCCACATCAAGACATAGTCATAAAGAGCATAATGAGGATGATAAGGGTAAGCGAGATGAGAGACTTCGATGAGAGAGTTGAGAGAGAGGACAAGGGCATTCAAGAGAATCCAGGCATGAGAGAAGGGAAAGTAGGGAACAACATAGGCATCATAGATGTCATGAGAGAGATGATCATGATGAACCCCTACTTGCAACCCGAAGTATGCTAGATATTATGGAGGTAGTTAGGATACCTACAAGGCATCAGAAAGATAGTTGGATCAAAAGATTAAATATGAATAATATCCCACACTTCGAAGGGGGATACAATGCTAATTCGTAGAATCATTTATAGGCATTCCATGATGCCTGTGCCTTGCAAAATATTGAGAAAGAGGGGAAGAAATTAAAGTTGTTTCCTAGGACACTCATAAAAGAAGCAGAGAGTTGGTACTAGTCCTTAGAGCCGAAAATCATTAGGAGGTGGAGTACAATGCTAGAATTGTTCAATGATAAATATCAAATGTAATCCAGAATGTCCAACTTACATAAGCAGATCCAAGGATGGAAACAGGGTAATCACAAACCCTTGGATGCTACCATGGTCCGATATTATGCATTGCTACATCGTTGCCCGGGCCATGGTTACACACAGCAGGATCAACTCTGCCACCTCATAGATGGGCTTAGACACAAAACTAGGAGAATCCTTGGGACTTATGCCCAAGGTAGATTATTTGAACTTAGATCCCATGAAATTCATTGATTGTTGGAGGAAGTAGCCAAAGCAGAAATGAAGCTATGGAAAAGAGAAAGCGTGGAAGAATATAACCGCGATCCTTCCCTCCAAGAGAAGGGAGTGAGATTCTTTAATGAAGAGGATGAGTCACCACTCGAAGAGTTGGTGAATAGAAAAACCTTGCCACTTCAAAAGCTAACAACAGAAGTATCGGCTAAGGTAAATGAAATATGGAGCTCCTTAGATAGTAAAATTGAAACTATCCTAAAAATCGTAGAGGAGTCTAAGGAGGAAAAAAGTAGTGACCATGGTAAGAAAAAGCGGAGAGATTCAGGCCATGCACATGACAAGGGAAAGGGAAAAATGACTATCTCCAATGAGGTTGTGGATTCTAACACAGACAATGACAGTGGATGTGAGATCTACCAATATGACCATCCTAAGGGATGTTGCCCAATAATCTCACATCTACAAGAGTCTGGGGTGTATGCACCCAACCTGAGACTTAATAGACAGTAGGCACCCCGAAGGTTACCTTATCCCCAAGGTAACCCAAGGCAGTTCCACAAACCATTAACATATTATCCAAGTGGAACTCTGCCATGACCTATTGGGCAACATCAGTAATGGAAACACCCACAGTCATGGGGGATGCCACTACCTAGACAACAATATCCTTGCCAACAACTAGACCTGTATGGCTATTACATGCAGCAGCCAGTTTCCCCAAGTGACTCTATGGGTCACGTAACCCCACAACATCACTACCCAGTTAAGGAGTATTTTTAAACTTTCCCTCTTGGAAGAGAAACCCACCAACATGCATGGAACAAAATGGGAGAATAATTCACAGCCATAACGAAAGCATAGATACATTGGAATATGAGCATCGTCGACTTCGATCCCTTAATCTAAGAACATCAATTGGGAGAAGTTGGACACTTCTAAGAAATTCAAATAGACATTATTTATTTCGAATCTCTCCCTTTCCATTCAGTCATGGGGGAGATGGCCACCTATGCTAATTTTCTTTAAATTTTCTTATTTTTGTTTTACAACATCGTTATACTTTTTCATTTTTTATGTGTGTGTGTGTGTGTGTGTGTGTTATCCATATTGTAAGTTTGTCATTTAATAAGTGTTCTTCATGATGGTATGAACTCTTTTCCTATTGATTGCTAATGTTTTATTTTTAACTTTAAGTTATGATGTTGATACTAAGGTATGGTTCTTTTGATATGACAGGCAATGAGTCCACTTCATCCATTCATCCACAAGTTTCTATGATCTCTCTCAGCTTGGAAATGTATAGTCCCTTTCTAAATAAGAACTATAAGGAATCGATGACTGGGCATTTCTCAAACTAAGGAAGGACTCAAGGATTGAAAAGGGTGTGACTTCAAGGGAACTTGATGCATTTGTGTTGGCCATTCTCTTGGGTGCTTGGATGTTTTCTTCTTGAGTTTTCTTACCGTTTCGACATTACCCAATTATCGGGAAGCTAAGCTAATAAAAATAACAAAGTCTTTGCATGGTGTGGTTCTCACACATAAACACATAAAAAAAACACATAGTGAGAATTCAAAGCACATCCCTTAGATGAAATAATCATCTAGGCTACAAGCACTCGTTATGGAACTAAAATAAAAATGTTCCCTCTAACTAAAGCCCTTCTCGCTTCCCATTCTCTTCTCCATTTTGTCGGAATGGTGGTGGCTCTTGGGTGAAGGCATTATTGTTACTTCAAGTGAATGGATTGGCCAAATGCATTGATGTGAAGTCACTGGATGTGGTTTGTTTGAGGCCAGAGTTGGAATGAGATTTTCCAAGTCACATTAATCATTAACTACACTAGGGACTGTACACCACCTTGTTCTTGAGATTCCATTCCATTCTCTTCTTTCCATCATTCTTCTTCCATTATTCACCTCATTATCGTTTGTATCATTAATGTATATTTTGGTTGACACATTGTTTTCTTTTTAGTAAATTCTTGTGGTTAAGACTTTAACTCTTGTTCCAAATGACATTCCTAGAGCCTACAAACTCTTTGAATGTGGGTTTGTCAGGGCATTAAGGGCATGAGCCTACTTTGGGGAGGACCCACTAGCATTCCTATCCGGTGCACTAGTTAAATTCTTTTCCTTAACATTTTTTCAATCCACTCTATTTTGTTCATTTCCATCTTGACATCCATTTCATCAACGTTATTGTTGTCTCTTTTTCTCCATATTCCTTGTTTCTTTTCTTTTCCTCCATTCTCTCGCTATCTCAGGTTCGCTCTTAGTTATGGGGGTCCTGACCCAATGTTTTTGATTTTTTTGATTTTCTCCTAACCCCTACACCTTCAGTAGTCACCACTATTATATCTCCAGATCCGCAATCAACCATACCACAACTCAGCCAATGGACCTTTAACCGAAGCAAGGTATCAACTACATTGAAATTCATTTACCCTTGCTAATATAAGACTATGTTGTATCTGTAGATGACAATCATATGAAAATGGATCAGATCTGGAAGGAACAATTGGAATGGATCGGTGCTGAAGTAGCTATTCAAGGAGCAAGATCGATAGCATGCTTACGAATAGACAATGAAAGGTGCAATCTTGGCGTTGGCAGCAGTAGACTTCTTCTTTCTTCCCTATTCTTTCTCAGCTACCAAATAAGGCCTAATGTCAAATGTATAAGGTGTTCACTCTTGTTTTTTTGAACATCAGTTTTGTCTTGTTCTGTAATGATGATCTGTTCACATGTCATCCCATTCACCATTAGTTCCATCCAAGTCAATAATCCCATACCTTCCCAATATTTTGTAAGAAACTTGAGAACGAGTTTTTATTTAGTCATGGGGGTATGATGGGATGTGATATTGCATGGGCCATGATATCGCGTTCACCACGATATTGCATCCCCCATGATATCACGTACCATGTATGTGATATCGCGCTGCGCTGCCAAGTCTATAAATAAGAGGAAGCTCTCCCTTGTTTCTCCATATAGATCTAGACCCTCAGTGAAACTCTGGCAATTTTACCTCTCTAGCAATAGAATAATTTCCATGTGCCTGCAGTAGGAGCTCCAAAGTGAATGGATCTTTATTCGAGAGAATATTGTACCTGAACACAAGTTTGTGTACAGAAATAAAGACGAACTTAAACCTTGTAGTGCATGGACTAGGCTAATTAGGAATTTATTTACTATTATTTATTTTTTATCATTTAAATTCTTTATTAGTTCATTAAATCTCTCTCAACCCTTCTCCTGTAGTTAAGTGCATTTAGTACGACCGCTTCGAGCACGTGCGTTACACTTGGTGATCCCAGCAATGAATAGCATTTGGTAACCAAGGTTGCATTAGTTTAGGGTATGAACGGTAAGTGGGAATGGATGTTGATGCTAGGTTAATTAAGGATTAGTTAGTTAGTTAAAGTTATTTAATTAGTCTCTTCACCCTTTACCTTATTAGCATAGGAGATAAAATAGAAAAGATATAAAAATCACATACCTCAGACTTACTTAACCATACAATTGTGACAATTACAAGTAAGTCTGGGAAGACAATGAATGATTAACCTTAAGTGTTCCATAAGGCATGTAGGTACTTATTCTGTGGAGTTTGACTAGATGGCATGTGTAATGCTCATATTCGTATGGTTGAGTGTAAGGGTACCTCGCCATTTATCATTAGGGAAGCTAAAAGTTAGTACTAGTTTGTAGAGCTAGAATTTATCTATAGATGGAGTACCATGTTAGAACTATTCAATGAAAAATACAAAACATACTCTAGAGTGTCTAATATGAGAAGGAAAATCCAACACTAGAAACAAGGAGCACATGAACCCTTGGATGCCACCATGGATTGATACTATTCACTCCTACACTGATGCCCTGGCCATAGTTACTCTTAGAGGGAACAACTTTGTCACATCATAGATGGGCTCAGAGCTAAAATAAGAAGAGCCCGTGGGGTGTATGCCCAAGAAAGATTATTTGAAATAAGAGCTCATTATATCCAAAGGTTAATTGAGTAGGTAGCAAAAGAAGAAGGTGAACTATGAAAAAGGGAAAGTGTTGAAGAGTATAATAAGGACCCCTCTATTATAAAATGAGAGGTCCAATTTTATGATGAGGAGGAGTCACCAATTGATGAAGTGGTGAACAGAAAGATCTTGGCCATCCAAAAATCTATTTTTGATATTTTGGCCAAGTTTGTTAAGTTATGGGACTCTTTGGATGAAAACTTTCAAACCACTTTGAAGATTGCTAAAGAATCCAAAGAGAAGAATAGTGATCATAATCATAGGTGGCGAAAAGAAGTTGAACATGCCTACTAAAAAGATAAGGGCAAAGCTACTACAGTAGAGAAAGTTGTGGAGCCTGACTCTAATGATGAAACTAAATGTGACATATGCCAATATGAAAATCCAAAGGGCTATTGCCCTATGGTGTCATACTTATAAGATTCTAGAGTATACGCATTGAATCCTCACCTAGCACATAGGTAAGCTCCAAGATGATTTCCTTACCCTTAAGACAATCCAAGATAATTCCACTAACAATAATAAGATTACTAATCGAGTGGAACTCCTCCACAACCTTATGAATAATACCAACAATGGTACCAACTAGAGTCATGGGAAATTCCACCACCAAGGCAACAGTACTCTTATAGGAAACTAGATCCATAGAGGTACTATGTTCAGTAACCCATCTTCCCTAGGAGTTCTACAAGCCATGCATCATTCTAGCATCACTATTCCCCTCCAAAGTATCATCAAACAAATTCACCTTCTACTTGAGGAAAAAATCCATATTTGTATCCTTATCATCCTTCCCATCCCTCTACACCTACACCTCCACCTTCAACCCAATTACCTCATGCTCCATATATGTATGGTAATATTCCTCCATAGTCGTAACAAAGAAATGCTACAAGGGTTGTACACTCATAACCAATTTTTCAACCACATGATCTAGATAATCAATAAATGTAATGACCTTTCTTTTGGCCCTGTAGTCCTCTCCAACCCTCACAACCTACTCTAGATAATCATCCTACATCTCCATCACCCTCATCCTCTACATCAAATACCTTTGAGTATCCTTCGAACCAAGTGCTACCTAGGATCTACACTGTAATGCTAACTCATGTTGTTTTTGACTAGATTAAGGCTGGAAATCTTCCTACAAAATGATCTAATCTAAGAAGTCCACTCATCTATCTATAGATTACTAGACAAGAGCCATGCAAGGCTCTTCTTAATTCTAGTTCCAGAGTTAACCTCATCTCCCATGATATGTATAAGGCCTAGAACTTACCACCTCTTAAAAAGAGCAACATTCATCTAGACTAAGCAGATTATTTGATTACTATTACTTTGGGATTAGTAGAGGACATTGTGACCATAGTTTATGGGTGGTCCTATCCTACTAATTTTCTAGTAATTAAGGTAGACAACTACAAAAGTGACTTTTCCATAATTATGAAAAGGGCTTGGTTAAGCACAGTCGATGTGCAAATGGGTATAAGGGACCTATCTCTAGAAATATCCAAGGAAAATGAGCTAGGAAAAATGGAGAAGAAGTGTATTACATGCATCATGCATAATGATAATGAGTGCAATTGCATGCAAAACATTTGATCCATCAAGAGAACATAAATTAAACCATGTAATTAGTGTGCACAAGAAATTAACATTCAAAGGTGTCTGTACATATCATCCACAAAGCAAGATGACACCTAGTGGCTAATAGTTGATTTAGATATCAGCACAATATGGATGGAGCCAACTGAGACCCTCACATGTGCATATGTTGAAGGCATGGATAATATGGAATAATTTCCTTCCTAACTCTCTAATAAATATGATATACTTATTGGGGAGAGTTGGAAATCCTTGATCACTTTAAGAAAAAGCCCTTAGAGCTAAAAAATTTACTGGCGAGTATGGAGGATGGATTTTTAAAAAATGGTAAGCCAATGATCATTAATGCCAAACTTGCTTCTAAGAAACAAGAAAAATTGTTGAAAGTGGTGAATAAATGGTCAATAGCCTTTGCTTGGTCATATCCAAAACTAATGAGAATTGATCCAAAGATATGCCAGCATCACAACTACACTGACCCAACCATGAAGCCTAGAAGGTAGCCATAGAGGTGGTTGAACCACAAATTAAAGCAAATCATTAAATAGGAAATAGAACAACTCCTCAAGGTGGGGTTCATCTATCTAATCATAGATAGTGAGTGGATCAGTCCACTCATAATTGTACTGAAGAAGTATGGTAAATGGTAGATCTACATCCACTTTAGTCTATTAAATATGGCAATATTTAAGAATCACTTTCCTTTGCAATTTGTGGATCAAGTATTAGACACAATATCTAGGCATTGTTATTATAGTTTCTTGGATGGTTATAGTGATTATAATAAAATAAAAAATTCACCCCAAATATTAGGCCAAGACAACATTCACAATTCCCTGGGGAACTTTTGCATATTGTAAGATGCCATTTAGCCTATACGATGCCCTTGCAACATTTCAACGCTTGCTCCTTAGTATCTTTCAACAACAAATAAATAGTGGTGTTGAAGTCTCCATGGATGACTTCTCTACCTATGTAGCTACCTTTGAGTAAGCCTTGGACTAACTTGAGCAAGTATTAAAGAGATGTGTAGAGACAAACTTATGGCTCAATTGGAAAAAGAGCCATCTCATGATCCAAGAAGGCATTGTGCTAGGGCACCAAATTTCACAAAAGGGGATTGAGGTACACCTAGAAAATATAAGGATCATCCAAGAAATAACATGCCAATCAAAGATAGTTAAACATGTTTAGTCATTCTTTGGACACACTAGTTACTACATGTGATTTATTGAGAGTTTCTCTAAGGTTTCAAAGCCATTGGTAGAGCTTACAAAGAAAGATGCACCTTTTATCTAGACCAAGGAATGTGAACACACATTCCAACATTTAAAGGAGAAACTTGTAGAAACACCAATTCTACAAGCACCAGATTGGTTCAAACCATTCCATATCATGACAGATGCAGCTAACTATGCTTTGGGAGTAATGCTCACATAGATGGATGATAATAAATGTCCATATTATATCCACTACATGAGTCAAAGCATTGTGAGAGCATAGTTAAATTACACCACCATGGAGAAATAATTAATGGCAGTGGTGTACACACTAGAAAAGTTTAGGCACTACGTTCTTGGTTACAAAGTATTTTTGCATATGGACCACAATGCAATTTGCTTCCTTATAAATAAGCTAACAGTGAGCCCTTGTTTCATATGATGGCTTGTGATCTTACAAGAATTTGATCTCACTATAGTATATTGAAGAGGGACTGAGAATGTGATCATTGATCATCTCTCTCATTTAACATGGGATACCAAAGAGTAGGAGAGCCCTCTCTCTAATCAATTTTCAAACAAAATCCTCTTTACTAAAGAAATAAGTGAATAAATGCCTGAAAAATTAATATGGTATAGTGGCATCCTCACATATATTTTTACTCAAGAGATGCCACAAGACTTGGATTTTAGAAAAAATCAATAATTTCTTCATCAAGCCAAATACTTCATGGAAATCAACAAACAACTTTACAAGCTGAGTGCTAATGGCTTGTTCCATTGGTGTGTCCCTGACAAAGATCAACTACATGTTCTCTAGGATGCTCATGAAGGGCCTTGTGGAGGCCACTATGCAAGGAGATGCATGACCATAAAAATATTAATGGCAAGATAATATTGGCCCATAATCTTTAAGGATGCCCACCAGTTCGTCAAGTCTTGTAAATGTTATCAATGTGACAAAGGGATGACCACTCACATGGAAGGTCTTCAATAGTGGATTCAACCACTAGAACCTCTTGACATATGGAAGGATAACTTCATGGGTCCCATCACAACCATATCTAATGAGAAGGCATATATTATAGTAGCAGTTGACTACTACACAAAATGGGTAGAAGCAAAACTGTTACTAATTATATATCATCCATTACTGCCAAATTTAAAAAAAAAAATATCATGAATTGGTTTGGGGTGACATGTTCTCTAATTTTTGATAATGGAACTTATTTCACTGGTGTCACATTTAGAAAATCAATGCAACACTTGGGCTTAGAACATAAATTAACAACACCTTACCATCCCCAAGCCAACAAGTAAGCAAAGGTAACTAACTAGGAGATTACAAAAATACTAATGCAAACCATTAGCAAATATAGAAAGGACTAGAGTACAAAACTTAATGATGCTCTCTAGGCTTATCGTTGAATGTGGAAACTTCCTATTGGCTATTCTCCCTATGAGTTTGTGTATGAGAAACTTCCAAAGCTTCCAATTCAATCCAAGCTCTATACATGATTAATGGTTTTTGATCTAAACCTTGACCTAAGTATAGCATAGAAAGAAAGATTAATCAACTTAAATGTGTTAGACAAAAATTGATTAGTGGCCCTATCCTTGAATGAGGTGAACAAGGCAAGCAGCATCATGACCTTAGAATTAAGAAAGTAAAACTTGAACCAGGAGATAAGGCTCTCTACTATAACCTGACACATGTACCCCAAAATAAAAAATTTCAAACATTGTGTGAGGGACTTTATGTAATTGATCGAACCTTTCCCTCTAGGGCCATGTTGATCTACAAACCTAACTGCCCAAATAAAAAGTAGTTGGTCAACATCCAACAAGTGAAGCCTTTCCTTGAACCTAGACAAGCCATTGCAAATGTTACCTCAATGGCTAGACAACCATATTCTATTCTTTGAATCTCCTCCTTCCAACATAATCGTGAGGGAGAAGTCCATCTGTGCTGACCATCAATTGGCCTCTTAGTTTTTCTACCTTTCTATTTTTCATGTTTTTGATTTTAAAAATTTTTAATTTTTGAATTTTTCTCATTTTAAACCATATTTAGTACCTTTAAGCCTTCTTGACTATTTTATATTTTCTTATATATTTTACTTTTTTTGTTTTATTTATGTATGATATTTTCTCATTTTTGCTAATAAATTTACTTTATTGTCACAGGACACAATGCCATTGTTGTTATTTACTAATGATGGTTTGTGCTTAATGTGTGATTATCGATGTCTAGTTTCTATTTTTGAATTCTAATGTCTGATGACTTTGACATGGTTTATTTTTCATGGAATAGGTAGTGAGTCCATGTCATCTACCCATCCAATGAACTCTATGGTTGTCCTTATTCTAGGAATTTGAGGTTCCTTTTCATTAAAGAAACTTTTAATTAATCGATGATCTTGGCAGTTCTAAAATTAGGAAGCATTCAAAGGTTTTTAGAGGGTGTGACTTCAAGGAGACTCAATAATCTTTGTCCTATTCTTCTTAATTAAGTTCTTGAGTGTTTTTCATAGACTTCTTTCCATTCCACATCAATCACTAATAGGAAGTCAAATAATGTCAATGCATGGTGCAGTTTTCATTTCAAAAAAAAAACAACAAACAATAAAAAAAACAATGGGAATTCAAAGTACACCCCTTTAACATGAATAAGTCTTCACATGGTGTGGTTCCCATTTCAAAAAAAACGATGGAAATTCAAAGCACACCCCTTGGACAAGTAAATGGGCTACAAGCACTAGTTATGGAACTCGAACAGAATCCACCTATGCTTGAAGGTCACCTTTGAAACATCACTAATTTTAGCCTAACACTTCAAAAAAACTCAATCCCTTTCGAAGTTTCATGAGGAAAAACTTGACTAAGACATGGAACTCATGTTGTCAAGTTAGCTTGCCCTCAGTGTGAGCAACTCTAATAGCTTCAGGATTAAGTCAAAAATAGTCCAAATATGAGTATGTAAGCCATCCTTAATGGCCACTAATAATCACTCCAAGCTTCAACATTTCTAAATTCAAATTTGGAGACAAATTGTTCACATTTTCATGCTCACGCTATCACTCACACTGAGGTCACGCTGGCAACGTGAGTGTAGCATGAGTAACTTTCAGACCTGAAAACTGAGTCAAAATGATCTAATTTCCAAGGTTCAAGGAATCCTCATCATTGTTGAAAAATTTAGATTTTAGCCTCCATAATTCCAGATTTCAGATCCAAAAATTACAAGTTTTTGTAGCTCATGTTGTGGTCACGATGCACTCACGTTGGCAACGTGAGTCCAGCATGAGCTACCAAAAAGTGGTATAAAAAAAGTCACATCAAGCTCAATTATTCACTTGCAGATCATTCTCAAGGTCAATCACATTTAGGCAATCATTAAACTTCAAGAATCAAGCTTCAAACATCAAAATTTGGTGTGAAATATGTCATTTTTGGCTCACTCATGTTGAGGTCACGCTAGCAGCGTGAGTGCAATGTGAGTACTGATCACGATTGATGGAAATCACACCAAACTCATGCTGAGGACGCGCTTAGATAAGATCAACTCATGATAGAAGCCTTGGTGGAACAGAAATGCCTCAAATAGCCACAAAACCACTCAGATCAACATCTTGCAGCAATCAATTTAGAGATCAAGAAGTTTCGAGCGAGTCGGAGTCAATTTCTCTTGTTGTACATTAGGATTTTTCATTTTAAATGTTCATCATTTGTGGCCCTACCAAGCTCTTACACTCAAAATTGTATCTATTTCCATGAGCATAAGCTAGATCGGGCAAGCCAACACATGCTATAAGATACAATGTACATGGTCAAAAACGTAGCTTGCCCACACATGTCCAGCTCACACACAGTTGTCCATCGGACACATGTCACATGATCCATTTTCCTCTCATCTCTTAGCCATTGATTCCATCCATGAATTCTATGCCTGAACCTGGCCAAACCCTATAAATACCCTGTCAATTCACATAAATGGTTGGCAATTTAGAAGGTTGACAGATTAGGAAGCACTAACTAGTGACTTTGGATGCTTAGACATACTTGACTCTTAGCATCCAAGCACTTCTAAAACACATCACATCACCTCGAGGCTTGGCGCTTGACCTACCATCCACACGTGCAACTACACTTTGATTGGTGTACATCTTTTTTGAGCAATACAATACAGTTCATTTTGCCAGCCATTATTTTGTTTACTCTGTTTTACGTTCAATTTACATTTTTTTTGCAATACTATTCTGTATATGTTCTGTTTGCATTTCATACATTACCGTTTACATTATGTACATCATTAGTTACGATAACCCCAGCACAAGCCATAGTTTATGCTCAGGGAAGTCCTTGGTTGATTTTCGTGCAGACCCTCCAAGACACTCTACCTTCGTTTCCTTTTCCAGCTTTCCCTCAAGCAAAGGCAAGGTTAGCTATGTCTACCTGACGATCTTTTAGTGTTTGTTTTCCCTTGCAGCCTTACACCGATGATTTAGGTTAGTACAGTAAATTGGCACTAAAAGGAGGGCCACCTACAAAAAAATTATTACGTTAATCAAGACTACAAACCTGCAAAATTCTTATGGCAAGCACTTTAAAATCCACCATAAAAACCCAAAACAGCATACACACGTTGGTTAAACAAGCTATTTCGTTGACAGTCTGCCAAGTAATGTTCCACCACCACTGTCGACTATTCACATTGAGCTTCTTTCACCACTTGCCCACTATGTCATGCTAGCTTACACAAGTTTGTCTTGACTTACTCACTCCACCCCCTGATACTTTATGCTATCAACCTAACCTACTCATGATAGCTCACACTGTCTATCAGCTCATGTTGTGTATCAGCTCATGTTGTCTATTAGCTCATGCTATCTATCAGCTCACGTTGTCTATCAGCTCACATTGTAGTTAACTAACGCTGCAGCTACTCACATTGTTAGTTCACGTTGACAGTTGCTCATGCTCAACTCATCCAACCCAGTTTACTTACACTCACTATGGAGTCCTCCCAAATTAACCCAGTGACACTGCCAATCTCTGAATTTGGGGCTGAAACCTCGAACCTTATGACTACTATGAAACCCATAACTATTATTGAATAGATAAACCCCCCAAGGCCCTATGCACCAATCACTCAGGCTACAGGGCAAAGACCCTACTTATGCAACTCTTACACCCAAATAGTATAACTTCATCTATATCAAGATCCAAGCCAACTTGCCTATTGATCATACAGAGAGGGAAGTGAAGCAAGATTATGAACTTATTTACAAAGGAGGTTGTGAGTTTATCCCCTTAGCATTTGATATAATTCCTTTTTTTGAACACCATCATAAACTCATATCCTGGCTTCTCATGACAAGAAGTCAAGCCTTACAACCACCTCCAATAGAGCCTCAAAGTGCAGATGAGAAAGATAACTTTGCAGTCCAATATAAACATGGGTATTTGCACCATACTATCTATCCCCATTCCCATACAAACTCACTATTTCAATCCTTCCTAGAAGAGACCATGCTTCCACCTTTATCCACAAACTCTAGACCACCAACTTCTCTACTAGAAATACCAACCTCCATTCCTATCTTCTCCAAGCTCAATACTAAATTTGATACATCCACTTCCATCATACCTCTGCAAATACAGTCCCAACAAACTCCTCCCCAAACTAATGTAGGATCAACCTTTCGACCTCAAATAATTGGGATGCCATCAGTTATACCAACTTCCACATCCATCCATTACATACCTCAAGTGCAAATCCATGGAGAACCATTGATTACTTTAACCCAACACGTTCAGGGTGTTACCTCACAACCTATGGCTCGGTAGTGGGTTCCACCAGTTGTTCAGCAAAACCTATCTACTCACTATAGCATACCACACCCCGTGGTCTCAGCCTCGAATGTTGTCCCATCGCAACAAATGATGGTCCAACAATCTCTCTTTCCACAAACGATGCAACAATCAAGTCACTATCAACCACCACCAATTCAACCTACTGGTTTGCCTACCACCCAAGAGTGGGTAGACACAAAAAAAATGATGCACTCGTTAGCAGAAGAACTAAAGCGCCTCAAAACTATAAACATTAAGGAAGTCAAGGTATTGGACTTCTACCAAGATGATCCAATTGACCCCTTAGTTCCTCCATTAACCTTGCCAAAAGGAGTCTCATTACCCTAGCTAACCAAGTACAATGGAGAGGGAGATCCAAACACTCACCTAGTAATATTTCAAATAGAATGCCTATTGCTTCAGGCATGGCCTCATGTAATTCTACGTGTGTTTGCTATGTCCTTAACGGGAAAAGCCTTAGATTGGTACTGAGCTTTGCCCAGTAGCTCCATATCTTTTCTAGAGGACTTGTTGCACTAGTTTGTCACCTATTTCAAATACAATCTAAAGCCTAATGCCACGTTGGTTAGCTTGATTTAGATTAAACAAGTGCCATTAAAGCCAGCATAGAAATTTATCCAAAGGTGGAGTGCAGCCTTGAATGAACTTCACGAGCCCATCCCTGAAACATATCTGCTTACCATCCTTAGGGTGGCTATAAATGACTTTGTTAAATCAAAACTTTATTATTTGAAAGCCCATACCTTGAGCTAAGAATTTGTGCAAATTAAGGACATATAAGAGGCGGCAAAAATAAGAAATAACCCAGCTTACTCAACCTTTAGGAGCCAACATACGAGGAAAGATAAATCCAAAATGATAGTAGCAGTGGTAGTAGAGACAGGTTGACCTAACCATCCAGGGAAAAAGGGAAAGCAACCTGTTGTCCCAAACGGCTATGAAAGAAACACACCCATGCCTACACTCGAACCTTCATCAAATAGAAACACCAACATGGTTCACGCCTATACATTCGAAAGAAAAGACCCTGCTCAATATACACCCTTGCCTATGAAGCCTTCACAATTGCTTGATCAACTTCTAAAGGCTAGGTTAATCAAACATAAGCAAATGTCTTCCACGGTGTCTCAAAAACATGATCAATTCTATGAGTTGGTCAAGAACGCAGCCTTAGCAACAGATGATGAACCCTCCATTCCAAGAGGCTTTAGGTTGGATAGGTTTTGTGAATATCACCAATGGTGTGGTCATGTGACTAATTACTGTTTCACCTTGAAACAAGATATACAATGCATGATTGACAAGGGTGAAGTAATACTTGACAATGCAAACCCAATAAGACCCCAAAACCAACCCATGTGGGTATACAAGGATCCTCTCAATACTAGTGATGCACCATATGTGATTAATACTATCCATGTGGAGAATAGACAAGACATCCCATGAAAACCTTTTCTAATTAGCAAGCCTTCAGAAAACATACCTACCCCAACATTTTCTCAAACCCCTTTCATCATACGCACATATCCTGTACCACAAAAACCATTTGTCATCCATGTACCTCCTTCCGTTGCAACAACAACCACACCATCTGAAAATTGACCCATTTCCTTTGTGATCCGGGTGCCAAAACACCCTAACATACAACCCACCTCCATTCGCCCATAACCTCTACGAAAACATGTTACCGATAGGCTAACAAGAGAGTGCCTAGAAAGAGAAAACCATGAGCACAAATTAGGACCACCAAAGCCCACACCGCTAAATGCTCTTCCCATGAGTCCATCCACTAATGAGCCTAGTATGAGTCATCAAAACAAAGATAATGTCACGGTTCACATCCTAAACTCAACATCCTCAGTTACCAATGCAAAAATTCATCCACGAGAAATATGAATGCTGGGACAAATGGACCAAGTCTCCACAGATAAAGGTGTCACAAATGGTAAATACCTAGCAAGCACACTGACCCAGGTTACACATGTCTTGAAACAAAAGAATACTTCTTTAAGTCTGTATGACCTAGTAATGACTTCACCAGTACATCGGGAGGCTATCATGAGGATGCTAACTTCAATTCCTATTAGTGAGGACCTCCCTACGGATGAGCCATCCATTTATGCAGTATTATCCCCGCAACCTCATGAATCAAAGACCACATCCCTAGAGTTTCGTGCTAATGACATTAAGCTAGATGAGAAAATAGGAGAAGTCACCACAACCCCTATGTCCATAATGATACAGGTTAATCATTTCAAGATACATAGGGTACACATCAATAACAGTGCAGCAGAAAATGTAATACCTTTTCTTGTCATCGAAAAACTAGGACTTACTGAACAAATACAACCCATGAAAAACTCTTTCTTAAAATCCTTTAGTGGTTCCCGCCTTGTAGTGAAAGGCATGGTTTCCTTAGATTTCATAGTAGGGGACCAATTCCCTACATTAGCTGAATTCGTAGTAGCTGATGAAATGCCAAGGTTTAATTTGATTCTAGGACATCCTTGGCTAGCTTGATTGAGAGCTATATCCTCACCAATCCATCAAGAGATCCACCTACCTTATGAGGGTGGTGAAATCAGTATACATGGGGATACGATAACATCACTTACTTCCTCACACTCAAGAATGGATCAAGGGTCAGAAATTGAATTTTCTAAGCCTAATCAAGTAACCATGAGCACACTTCAAGACATGAACCCAACGCTAACTCACAATCCTACTAAAACTGAAGAAGCACTAGACAATGAAAACATAGGAGCCATTCCCACCAATGTCTCTTGGTCAAAATTACCTTTTGATATCTCCAGTGAGGGGGAAGGTGAGTATAAGATCATACCTACATGCCCCACCCATCACGTCAAGCTATGAAGGGTTAAGAAGCAACTTAACAACTAGAGCGAATTACCAATTTTTCAGAATGACATTAAACTACCAACCATCTGATATAATGTTAAACTACTAGAGAACATCTACAATGAAATTAAAGTAGCCATAGTCAGAAATGGTTTGTTCATCTTGGAGTTTCCCAAAAATCATTATCACCTTTAGCCCACAATGGCCTAAAAGTAGTAATCCCTCATTCTCCTCTTTCAATATAGATGCAACAGTCCACCATGACTTTAAACTGAGGTGCACAGCTCAAAATGGCTTTAAACTAGAGCCCAATGCATCACAAGTTCATAAATATTCATTACGTTATGTTGAAGTTTTGTTTAGATGTTACAAATTACAATTTTGATTCATGCATTTTCATTACTTTTCTTTTTCAAATATTTTCTTTATGTTTTGCTCTTCATTTTAGAAACTCACTTTACATTCAGCTACATGCATATGTTTACGATATACTTGAGAAAATTAGAAAAAACAACAAAAATGTGGAAAAATAAAAAAAAATATTAAATGTCAAAGTGGCAATAGAATGCCACCATTTTATACCATAATCAAATCCATGTCATTACATCAGTCTTCATACATTCCCATTAAGCATTTGAAAATCAAAAACATCTAATAGCTAAAACTAAGCTAATAGTCAAACTCATGCATCAATACTAAGAAGGGGGCTGATCCCTAAGACCCTCTTCATCATCTGCTCCCACTCTACTTAGGCCAACTCCATCATTAACATGTCCTTATAACAAAGCCGAGAACAAAAAAAATAGGTAAGAGTAGTAAAGCAAATAATAAATATAAAAACAATAACACTAACAATGAGAAGAAACCATACAAAAAAATGCCATTATAAAACACTCACAAGTAAGGAAGGCCCTAAGTTGGCCTCCAAACGCCATATAATCTTCGCCTCGGGCACATTTGCCCAATCCTCCTCCAAGCCAAGATCAATACCAGTGAGGGTTTTACCCTTGTCCACCGAAGTCTAGGTAGGATGCTCAAGAGAGAACATGCCTATCGAAGCTTCCCTGGAGGTAGTAGTAACAGTTCTCTCAAGAGATCCCTCCACCTCGGTGCAGTCAGCGAACTTTTCATAAGCAAGCCGCAAGCCTAACCCATCGATGAACATCTCCATCTAGCAACATTCAACTAACTCCTCCTTTAACCATTTCTTATATTGATGCGTTTTGGTCTTGTCCCCACTTCCACACTTTTGTAGCAAAGGACTTCCAATCATGACATTTCCTATTCAGCAAATCCATCTATGCTCTTTATTCTACTAAATCCCATGTCACCTACACTTTGCTATTCAAAACCGTCCAATAACGTGCATAGGTGATTTCAGATGCACATCAAGTGCTATCACTAGATAGTTTAGAAGCAGCAAGATCGTAATGGGACTGGAGATCCCTTTTCTCCTCTCTCTCCTTTGCTAGTGCTTCCTTCAATGAATGTACCCCATCCCATAGATACTCAACTGAATGCCTACAAGTCCAAAGTGACTTGGCATTCTGTATGATGCAACTGGAAACTGCATCGTATACATTTCTAGGGACTTGCTCAATATTTCTAGGAGCATCAATGTGAGTAGCTTTAGAAGGATCCCACTTGAGCTTGGTGCCTGTAGGTGTAAGCACCACACACATGAATCACCTAAAATAAAAAATGAACGCAAAGAAACACAAATAAAACCAAACACTTAGCATAATAGGCAATGTACGCATACCTAGTTCTGGATGAGCTTCTTGTAGGTGAGAAACCACATCATTAATGATGCCCTTAACAAAGTCCATTTTTCTAAGCATCTTAGGCCATGGCCTTAGCTGGTTAGTTGATGTGGGACAAGCAAGGGAGGTCACCTCAATTGGTACCTATGATCCTGACACCTCTTCCCGAGATGTATGTGCCTCATAAATCTTAGCCTCTACCTTCGATTCTAGAAATAATCAAGATAATCAAGAAAAATACATGAAAATTAAAGGATGCAAAACATGGATTGAGCTAAAAGGAACATACCAAAAAGTCATCTATTGTTTAGCTTGGGTGGATCACCAAGATGCAAATATCCATCAAAGAAACCATTGAAGATACCTCTTTCATCACTTGAATGCCTAAGTGCATCCAAAGCCTCTGCAAGCTTCATCCCCATGATGTTTGTCACATCTCCCTCTTGCAAGGTGGGAGGTTCTTGGATCATTTCTTATCTTTCCTTCGCCTCTTCCTCTGGCCTTGTGACAACCACCTCAGGATCAACCATCGGGGCCAAAGCCTCTCTCTCTCTCTCAGGATTTTCCTTTGATAATTCTAGAATCTTAGAGTTAGTATAACATAGTATATATAACGTATAGGTCAAAAAAACAAAAAAATAATAAATATATAACAATAAAATAAACTACTTACCCTCCACTGGTAGTAAAAACTAAATCTTCTTTGCTCTTGGTGGTATCACATCTAGAGCAGGCTCTCTTGGGCATTCATTACACTTCACCTTCATCTTGGACTTCCCAACAGTCTCACCAATCAAACGTTCAACCCTTTTAATAGACATGCATAGCCTAGGTGGTTTCAATCCCAAGCTATCATGGGAATGATGGGAACAACTAGCCACACCTCCACTAGTAACTGATACTAATTCATCAATATCTTCCAGTGGGTCTTGGGATCTAGTGGTGTTAAACAAATGACGAATCTAAGGGCAGAACAGTTGTGAACGATCCCTCAAAATATAGCAGTTATCATCATAAACTACTAGGAACTCAGCAAACCTATGTAGGTACCCCGCAAAGAAAGCAAATGTAAAATGGGATTTAACATGGATGTTTGAACGTAACCTAACAATCTCCCCATGAAAACCAGATCCAAGAAACTGTGCCCAGTTGTAGCACATGCCTATCTCCAAAACTACATGAATGACATGCGTGGAGTCAATCCCAAGGTTTCTTCCTTGGGAAAGAGATTTAGGGAAAGCCCATGCTTAGAAGAGAGGATACAGGAAATTCATCTTCATTGATTGGGTATCATCTCACATGGAAAAGTCCTTAGGATCTCGAGACATGCCTAACAACTCCTCCAGCTCTCTTATGACCTAGCCCTCTTTAGCTTCTTTATCTATAGTCACCCTGGCACCATCCATGGGTACACCAAAAAGATCAGAAAGGAACTCAATGGTCAAGTGAAAAGATACCTTGACTCCTTGAACCAACATGGTGAAATGGGAAGCATCGTTATTGAAAGAATCAACAATGGTGATCATCTCAGTAGCTAGAATACTAGGAGTTAAAGCTATGAACAAGTCCATCAGACCTGCTCAGGTAAGGTGGCTAATGATCAAATCAGAAGATCTTTTCTACAACCATTGTTGAAATTTCTCTACCTCCCCATATTTCATAAAAAGGGTGGCCTCAGTACACCCTCTTATAATAGTAACTTCTTCGGAGGTGATGGCTACTATAAAAAGAAAAACATAAAGCAAAGAGTTAAAAAGAAAACATAATATGCAAGGGTGCAACGAAAAAGAAAATAGAGTTTAGATTATGGTCATTTACCATCAGTAAATGGTGTAGGTGGGGTAGGTGAAGGATCAATTCTTTGAGGGAAAATTGGCCCATTAGAAGATCAATTCTCATGTAGCCATCACGAACTTGGCAGTGCTCAAAGGCTCTTGAAAACTTCCTATGGTAGTCAACAAGGGCCACCTTTGTCTGGTCCAACATTGTGGCACAAAGAATGGGACCCTCCATGAATGTCTCTAATGTTGTGCACACTAAGGCAAGCCCACCATCATCATCGTGCATCCCATGTTCATCAAAATGGGGCTTGCATAAGAAAAAAACATTTACATTTAGATGATGACATAAAATTTAAAAAGGAATTAAAAAGTAAAGCAAGGTGCAAGGGAGCATACCTATCCACTCTATATACTGTCCCAGTTGGGTTCTGTAATAGAGTGTGCACACAGAAGGTTAAGAAAAGTGTGTTGTTATTGTTATAATGAATACAAGTAGGCAACTCCCACACATGAGTCAAGGGACATGTAGATCTAGGACCCTCAGAAGGGCCTCCCTCAACCCTAAAAAGTCCCTCATCAATATCAGTAATAAAGGAAAGCATGCCTTGTGTAGACCCAGGAAACACTATCTCGATGATATCACAAGCCAACTATTCACTCAGGTGAGATCATATGATCACACTAAAATTTTGCAGGATGAATGATAAAAATGAACTAACACCAGGGCGGAACCATATCACATGGGGCTCGATGTGCATGTCATAAAGAGGTGTGTCCAATCTAAAGGGGCCAAACCAAGCAAGTATACCAACAAGATCAACTACGAGAAGAGAAGGTTTAGGTCCCCTGCATACAACCAAAAATATTAGATAAGTGAAGAATCTAAGTGCTAACAATAGGTCAAAATCACATAAACCAAAAATCACATAAAAAATGCTTTAAATTCATAACTTCACCCCATGAGACAAGGACACCAATATCTATTTAGTGTATCTGATGCTTAGTGGGGTACATTGAAATCCATTTTATAGTAAATCCACACACAAGTTCAGAACATGAACACTCACTAAAACAATGTTTAAATCATTAGTCTCAGGAAAATAATAAATGATATAAATATAGAAATTAGAAAATAACAAACATCTTGGCAAGCACTTTACATTTTCATGTCTCAGCAAAGAGAACCTGGACACTCATGCTGCAGCTTCCCAATGGGCAACTCACACTGCAGCTTCTCAAGGGACAACTCATGCTACAGCTTCCCAAGGGGCAACTCACACTGGGACAAACTCACACTAGGGCCTATTTCCAAATGACTCATGCAGGGAGGGCTCACATTGGGATTGTTCTAGCAAAATCATGCTACCTACATCCCCAACATTCATGCTGGGTTCTCTACATTCCAACTCACACTGGGAACCAATAACTCACGCTACAGGGGATCACATTCCAAGATGCTAGTGGTCATGCTGCATAGAAGAAAAGAAATTGGCGTTTCCCAGAAACTTGGCAGTCATGCTTAAACCTCCCCAATAACGTGGATCATGCTGCAAGAAAAAGGAAAACTAACCTTCCCTTGGTAGTCACGCTGCCCAGCAAGACAAATATAGAAGTCACAGTACACAAGAAAGCCTAGTACTCATGCTTGCCTTCCCCTTGTAGTCAAGAAGGCTGAAAATCCTACAACCTAGGAAGACTAGGAAGGCTGAAAAATCATGTTTCCAGGAAGCTCTAAAAGCTCATGTTGTGTAGGATATCCTTGATACTCATGATGTAACTTGCACTCACGCCCTAGGCACTCATGCTGATGCCACAAAGAATCAAGAACAGTGAGCCACAAATCCCAGATAAACCCCAAAATAACCCCAAAATTGTGGCCATAAAATTCTGTCCTAGCTAATGCTATTTACAAATGCTAGAAGAAAAGCAAAAGAAAAAAAATCTACCTATGTAGGGCCCCATCCCATGTTGGAATTCTAGCTTGGGGGAGACATTGGAGAAGCTCTTCACTCTCCTCCACAAATGCTAGATCTACCTGCCTCTTCCCTTTGTCTTGGGTTGCCTTTCCTCTACCCTTGCCCTTCATGGTTGCCATGCTCATGCTAACATTGATGTTGTAGCTCATGCTGCACTCCTACCTCACGTTGTAGTCCAAGAACTCATGCTAGCACAAAACCCCCTTCCTTCACTTCAAAACCCCCTATTAAACCCAAAACATTCTATATTATTTTATTTTAATTTATTTATTTAAATTTACCATGTCTAAATTTTTTTTCATTTATGTCATCTTTATTTTATGTTGGCTTAATATTCCTCATTATTCTGGCCTCTGGAGGTGAGGCCAAAGAAAGTTATTATTATGCAAAGGGAGGGATGAAAAGTTGAAATTAGGAAAAAATAAAAAATAAAAACAAAATATACACACATATATAAACATTTAAAAATCCATAAAATTTTAAAGCCTCATAAACTAATTATTCACACACAAAAATTTAAAAATTTATAAATGCTGCATACACTCATGACAAGTCAACATGAATACTATCTGCCTGGTATGGCCTAAAACCACCATCCGGCCTGGAATAGCCTAAAACTACCACTTTTTGAGTTGCTTTTCTTTCATTTAGACATTTTAACTCTGTTTACGATAGGTGTTGCTTGATGTTGTTTTCTTTCTAGTTGATTTTTGCAGGATCTTGCAGATACACAACACGACCATGCATGCACCATCACACCTTACATAAGTAAGGTAAGCACCAAGTCCTCTATGACTATAAAATGGCATAGCTCATCCTTAGTCATGATGTTAAACAGGCATAATAGCCAGTCCTGGCATTATAACTTAAAACTAATACCACAGAACATTCCTGGCATTATGACTTAAAACTGATACCATAGAAAAATCCTGGCATTATGACTTAAAACTGATACCACAAAACAGTCCTAGCATTATGAATTAAAATTGATACCACAGAATAGTCTTGACATTATGCCCTAAAAATAATACCATAGAGTAGTCCTGGCATTATGGATTAAAAATGATACCACAGAACAATCCTGGCATTATGATTTAAAACGGATACCATAGAACGGTCCTAGTATTATGACTTAAAAATGATACCACAAAATGGTCCTGGGGCTATCACTTGAAACTGGCATCATAGAGTGTCCTAGAGTCATGACATTAAACTGACACCATAGATCTCTATTCAGTATGACACTAAAATGCCACGTTTGTCCACCATAACATAAAACTAGCACCTAGAGTCCACTAATACTATAAACTGGTTTGCCTCTTCATAGTCCGCTATGACTATAAACTAGCAGTGCTCCATCTGCTAAGACACTAAACTGGCACCGTCCAAAGGGTTATGATGTGAAACTAATCCACAACAGTCCACTAAGACTATATACTTGAAAATACATGTTGCTATAATTGGCTATACTTGTTTTACAAAAAACCTGCTGCATAATTTGTCTTGCAGATCTTATTGAGGCTAATGTTGTTCGTGATGTTGTTTGCTTTTAAATTGGATGCGGTGGCTCCATCTCCTTGTTTTCTTTCAAGTTTGAAGTGCTTAGCTAACTGAATCATTTGTGGTTTCCCTGTCTCCTTAGAGTTGTGTTTGCAGGATGACACACCTAAGGCCTTAGTGCACGGATGTACTTCATCATGATGACAAGGTATCAAATTCTTCCTAATCCTCACAACTGGGTTAATCAAATCGTTCATAAGTACATTCCCAACTCCTGATACATTCCCTATTTCCCATCATGTTCCCCTTATCCTATTCAATTACCCTTGGATACGTTCTACTCACCCCAAAGCTTTTAATACACTGTTACACACTATGATTCTTCAAGCAGTTGTAATGAAAAACATAGTACACGATACATGATATGAAATGTAAGCACATGAGCATGAGCACAACACTGAAAGAAATAGAAAAAAAAATAAAACCAAAATAAAAAGAAAAAAAACAAAAGAAATGAAGAAACAAACAAGAAAATAAAAAAAAGAAAAAAATGTCAAAGAGCAAAAATGCACGGAAAAGGTCTTCATGACCCCATGGACATCTCAGATCAAAGACCATTGGCTCTTCTCATACAAGCCCCAGGCGAGAAGGCAATTTTCTTGGAAAAATAGTTACACTTTTATCTCAAATGATCATGTTGGACATCATTGCATGGCTTTGGTTGTTTACAATGGGCTCCCGTAAATAGTCTATAAGAGTCCCATTTCTCCAAAGAATGCACCTCCTATGTTTGGGCCCCAAGTCTGTTGAACACTGGCTATTGACAAGGACCAAAGAAATAGCTCATTCACATGAGAGCATTCCTCTCTCACAATTCTGGTAGCAATTATAACCCTTGATCAACTCCTGGCTTCCCCTGGTTACAACCAATCCCCTCACATCTTGAACTACATCCCCTCAATCCCATGTACTTTTGAAAATGATGCGATGACATCCAGCCAAGGGCCAAAGAATAATGCTTGGTACTTGTTTGTTCATGGTGTTTTGCACTTATTTGTCAACACATCTTAGGTGGATTCCTCCAGATGTCAAAAAAGAGGGACCAATGAAACACCACTAATTTTGGCCTAACACTTTGAAACAACTCAAGCCCTTTCGAAGTTTCAAGAGGTAAAACTTGACTAAGACATGGAACTCACGGTGTCAAGTTAGCTTACCCTTAGTGTGAGTATCTCAAAAAACTTCAGGATCAAGTCAAAAATGGTCCAAATCTAAGGATTTAAGCCATCCTCAAGGGCCACTAATGACCACTCCAAGCTTTAACATTCATGAATTCGAATTTGGAGACAAATTGTTCACATTTTCATGCTCATGCTGTCACTCATGCTGGGGTCACACTCGTAGTGTGAGTGCAGCATGAGTAACTTTCAGAGCCTAAAAATGAGTCAAAATGATCTAATTTCCAAGGTTCAAGTCATCCTCAAGATTCATTATTGACAACTTTAGATTTCAACCTCCAATATTCTAGATTTCAAATCCAAAAATTGCAAGTTTTTGAAGCTCATGCTGTGGTCATGATGCACTCATGTTGGCAGCATGAGTCCAGCATGAGCTACCCAAAAGTGGTGTAAAACAAGTTACATCAAGCTCAATTTTTGACTTGTAGATCATTCTCAAGGTCAATCACAGTTAGGAATTTATTACACTTCAAGAATCATGCTTCAAAAATCAAAATTTGGTGTGAAATATGTCATTTTTGGCTCATTCACACTGAGGTCATGCTAGCAACGTGAGTGCAGTGTGAGTACTGATTAGACTCAATGGAAAGCATGAAAAACTCATGTTGAGGACATGATAAGACAAGATCAGGTCACTCTAGAAGCCCTGGTGGAACAAAAATGCCTCAAACAGCCACAAAACCACTCAAATCGACATCTTGCAGCAATTAATCTAGAGATCAAGAAGTTTCAAGCAAGCCAGAGTCAATTTTTCTTGTTGTACATTATGATTTTTCATTGTAAATGTTCATCATTTGTGGCCCTACCAAACTCTTATGCTCCAAATTGTATCTATTTCCATGAGCATAAGCTAGATCAGGAAAGCCAACACATGTTGTAAGATACAATGTACCTAGTCAAAAATATAGCTTGCCCACACATGTCCAACTCACACATAGCTGTCCACTAGACACATGTCACATGTTTTTTTTTCCTCTCATCTCTCAGCCGTTGATTCCATCCATGAATTCCATGCCCAAACCTGGCCAAACCCTATAAATACCCCATCAATTCACATAAACAGTTGACAATTTGAAAGGTTGACTGCTTAGGAAGCACTAACCAGTGACTTTGGATGCTCAGACATACTTGACTCTTAGCATCCAAGCACTTCTAAAACACATCACATCACCCCAAGGCTTGGCGCTTGACTTGCCATCCACATGTGCAGCTATGCTTTGACCGATGCACATCTTTTCTAAGCAATACAATACAGTTCATTTGCGGGCCAATATTTTGTTTACTCTATTTTACATTCAATTTATGTTATGTTTGCAATACTGTTCTATATATGTTCTATTTGCATCTCATACATTACCTTTTACATTTCGTACATCATTAGTTACGATAACCCCAGTGCAAGCCATAGTTTATGCTTGGGGAAGTCCTTGGTTGATTTGTGTGCAGACCATCCAAGCTACTCTGCCTTCATTTCCTTTTCTAGATTGCCCACAAGAGAAGGTAGGGTCAGCTGTGTCTACCCAAAAATATTTCGGTGTTTGTTTTCCCTTCCAACGTTACACCGATGGTTTAAGTCAGTACATCCTCTAACTAAGGTCCTCTCTCTCACACTTCCTACTTCCCTTTTCTTCTCCTTGTAAAATGGTGGCTATTTTGTGGAAGCACTCTAGTGTCTCAAGTAGGTGTATTGGTCTTAGAGTGGAAATGCAAAGTCATTGAAAGTTTATGGCTTTGGTCTAAATTGAGGATGAAACTTCTTAGGTCATTTTAACAACAGATTCCACAAGGGAATTCTTATGACCTCAACTTGGAACTCCCTTCCACCTTCTCTATCATCCATCCATGTTGCCATAACTCACCTCATTTCCATGTTCTTGTTATGCTTCATGTATTGGTTTGATGTGTTGGGATTCTTAAATGGATTCTTTCAGGTTGGTCTTTAACTTTTCATGACCATTGATTAACTATGGGGCCCACAGATGCTTCAATTGAGGTTATGCAAGGGAAAAAAGGGCATGAGCCTACTATGGGGAGGATCCAATTGCATAGCTCTTAGCTTGGTTAGTTAAGGTTCTTTACTTTTGACATCGCTACAATCCTACCTTTCACATTTTCCATTGCATAAACCACTCAATACCCCTTAATATTTTATTTCATTCATCCACTAAATAATTTTTTTCATTTTTTCAAATTTATGATCTTCAACACCCTCTTCTCATGTTTTTTTACTATTTTTGGTCTTATGAGCTTTGATTTGATCCTAATTTCATCCAAAAATTCCTTGTATTTGAAAAGTTTGACCAAGTCAATGGTGGATGTTGACTACGTTGACGAGGATTCATCAATGCAACCAACTACATCAACGAGGCCTCATCGACTAGGCCTCATTGATGGAGTGCTTAGATCCTATATATATACTATTAGATACTTTATAATTTTTTCCAAATTGCTCATAACACATGGGAAACTTTTTATAATTTTTTAGACCCCAAAACCTTCTAGAGCTCATAACACATGGGAAACTTCTCAACCATTTGTCCAAATCACTTTATTTTTTGATCTTGTGCCTACTAGAGGTAAGATCTTTCTCATGGAAGCTACAAACCTTAAGGTCTTCAATGAAAAATTAATGAAATTTTTTGGAAATTTTCCTAACTACACCAAAGGGTTAATAACCTTAATCATATATAAACATAAACGTTTTCTCAAGTTAACCCTTCCAACAAACTCCGAGATGAATTATTCATAATAACACATAAAATAAATGATAACTAGGTTAATTAAATCAACCATAATTACAAATTAGCCAAGTGTAACTATCCTCAAGAGTTAAGATATCCTAATTATTTTAAGGTTACACAATAATTTCTAATCCAAGGTCTTATTATGATTACAGATGGCACTCAATAAAAATGTCCATAGGAAGGAGAACCCTCACAACCATAGGAGAAATGACCTAGAGCTAGAAGGGGCCAATAAGAACAAGGCCAAGAACTACTAGAGGTGACCTATGTAATGGAACCTCTTTAGGAAGAGCCCGAAGTGGAATCTATCCAACAAATTCTAGAAGAATATGTGCCAACCAAAAAATTACAAAGAGGATAATTTCCTAGACCCACACCAGGGCTTGAGGTCACATTGACTTAATCCTACCTAGACATCATTCGGTCCCAAGACATTCAAAGATCAGGTCTTCAAGAGATCAACTTTAGGACATTTTCGAAGAAAGCTCCAAAAGATGTTAAGACACAACTATAGACCTCTCCCATATGGTCAGTCATCACTTCCAGTGGAAAATGGTACATGGGAAAGACCTATCTCTTCTAGAGTAGCTAAAGGATAGAGTCCATTGTCAAGATCGAGGACATTTAAGTATCCTACTCAGTAGAAGCCATTGCACAAGCACATGGGTTGCTTGACATAGGAACATAGCTAGCTGAATTGTCTAAAAAAGGTGATCTTATGACCGAGAGGGAGTGGACCCAGTGATGTTACAGGGTTGATCATAAGGAGTATGACATTCTCACACTGATGGAGAAAATTTATTTTAAGATTGCAGCCTATCACCTCAATCCAATGTTGAGGCCAACCAAGGTGACTGCTTTCTCCACCTAAGCATGCACCACTCTAAGGCTGAAGTTCCCTGTTAATCTTTCATAACTATTATACTTGGATATTAAAAATCATTTCAATGAATATGAATGTGGAAGGAAGACCCTACCCTTTTCATGCCTCATTAGAAAAGTTTGCAAAAGGACATGCATTGTTTACTACTCTAACAACACTCTTAGGCATCCTCCCTTGGCCTCATGGGCAAAAATCATGAAGGATAAAATGCCAGTGACAACCCAAGAAGAGGAGTTTCCACCACCACCACCCACTTAGTAAAAAACATCAAAGGCCTATGAAACCATTAAAAATTTGAGAAAAATCCAAGAAAAACCCTTGAGTGAACAAGAGAAACAAGTAGGAATGAGTGGGATAGATCAATTTGTGTATTGGCTAGCAATGAGTCACCTTAATGAGGTGGCTTAAACAATTAGCTAGATGGAGAGGGGTGGTCCCATTTTTTCTACTCAAATAATGTAGTTACCTTCGAGGTTGGATTCCAATGCTCAAGAGGTGATGATGTCATTAGCAACACATCATCTACTCCCAAAAATCTGTAGGAATGCCACCACTTTTTGGTGAGGTTGAAGGAAGGAAAAGAGGCAACAGTCTTAGTGATGTAGCATCATGGGCAAGATACAATGGTAGATGTGGTAGCTAACCATGTATTTGAAGCATTGAATGCACCCATGGCATCTGTACTAGATTTATCTGCACTCCAAGATGTGCAGATGTCTGCAAGCACAATCAGTAGGAAGTTATATACATCTCAACATGAAAAATTATTTGAACAACTAGTAGGAACTAGACAACCAACTTCAAATATCTTTGATCTTTTGGAGAACATCACCACAACCAAATCGAAGCTACTAAATGCAAGGGGAAGATGTATTATTTTGAAGGGGCAACTAGAAATGGCCCAAGAACAAAATCAATGCTTGGCCCCAAAGGTTTCTAAACTTTGTAACTGACTTGTAGAACAAATAATCCTTAGCCCACCAATGACATGAGATGAAGCTATCAAATAGCTTCAAGAATGATTTTAGAAGGCTCAGGAGGAGGCAGTAATGGCCATCTTTAAACAATCCATAGCTAAAGTTGAAGCATACTTAATCAAAAAGTACTTGAATAAAATGCACCAAGAGAATGAATCATTGACCACACAAATCATTGCCTATGAAATATTGATGCACAGAAAGATCAAATGCAAAAATTCATCATCAACAATCGGAGAAACTTGTCAAGGTAAACACTAAACTAAGAAAATTGGCTACAAATAATTATAATCTATCAATGGAGGAGATACGCACCTTATGCCAAAAATCCACCATCAAGATTACTACCTGGAAAAATGAAGCACTCAAATTTGAGAAAGTAAAAAATCACTACAGGGACCAAGTTAGTTTGCAAAAAGAAGTAACATGAAAAAAAAATCCAAATGGTAAAGTTGAAATTGAATGAAGCCCTCTAGCAACTCCAGCAAGGAAGAGAGATGTGGCAAGCCATCCTTGATGGGATTGATTCCTATGACAAAGTGGAGATCTACTTGAAGGACTTGCAAATCAAGGAGATGAAAGAGTACATGAAGTTGGCCAATCTTTGTTATGCAAATTTGGCAATGCTAACTACTAAACAACTATGGTAAAAGTTAGAAAAACAAGTGGCTAGCTCATATCTGCTATACAAAGCTAAGTCAAACACCACAAGGACACCAAGCAAAGGCTTGAGACTACTAATGCTAAACTTGCAGTTCTTAGGGGAAAATTTAGAGATCAACAATCTATTGTTTAGAATTTAGCGAAAAAGATGAATGACTACTAGGAGTTAATGAACATAGTTAGAGCATTCAACATTGAATGCAAATAGTTTGTTACCTAGTTTGTTAATGCCACAAAGTTGTTTCTAGCAATCCTGTGTCCTTGGGATGTGCCCATTCCAACTGACATTGAGGAAGCTACATGGATAGTTCATGATCCTAGGAGTAAGGAGCAGAAAATGAAAGCATTGCTAGATGCTTTCTGCCTCCCACCTAAAGTCACAATAGTAGTAAGACAACTGCAACCACCTCAACCACCATCAGTGCATGAAGTCGGTGAAGGTCCCTTAGATCCTCATGAACCACCATCATCTGGGACCATTTCATCTTCTCCAATAAGCTTCACATCATCAAGGAATGTGTTGTCCAATTTTGAAGAGTTGAATCATGGTGTTCAATTTTTTATCCTAAATACTTCACTTTTTGTAATGTGTTGATCCATACACTCCATGTTTTGTCAAGTCAATTTGTTTGTTTTGTGTGAAAAAAAGGTTAGCCAATAATCCCATACATTTTAAATTTTCTAACAAAACTTGAGGATGAGTTTCCATTTAGTCATGGGGTTATGATAAGTTGCATTAAGTTAGCTGTGTCAATGAGGCTTGTCAATGTAGCCTCATAAACAAGGCCTAGTCGATGCATCTTACTATGTGTCGATAAGGCCCCATCAATGTAGTGTTAGTTTTCTTGATTTTCAACTATAAATATACACTTACAACTACATTTATGGCATAATAGTAGATTGTAGTTGCAAAAAATCAATTACATTTTTTTATTTAAAAGTTAGAATTGTTCCTCTAAGTGCCCACAACAAGAGTCATTGAGTGTACGGATCTTTATTTGAGCATTGTTGAACCTAAGCATGATAATGTGTGCTGCAATAAAAATGAGCTTTCTGATAAACCTTGTAGCACTTTGAATAGATTAGCTATTTTATTTATGCATTTACTATTTCCAATTATTTATTAAATGCTTTCAAGTAGTTATTAAATATTTTCCAATTATTACATTAATGAAGTAATTAAGTGAGATAGATTACACACATAAGTATGACACTTTAATTATAACACTTATTTGCTTGGTAATCCCAGTAGCATTATCACTTAGTATACCTAGTAGTGTAGCACTTGATCATCCAACAATAGATATGTGGGTTCAAGACATGTGTGGAAAGTGGGAACGGATACTTATGTTAGCATTAGTTAAATTATTAGCTAATTAGTTAATTTAGATTAGTCAATCAAATCCATTTATATCTACAATTCAAGAACCTAACTATAAAACATAAAAATGATAAAAATTGAATGCCTCAATTACACTTAACCATACCAATGAACATCACAAGTGTAATTGGAAAGACAATAATTGACCTTAAGACTATATTCACATTCTAAAGGGCTAGTGCACTAGAAATGACAAGGTCTATAGAATTTGACCAAATCACACATGAATGCTTTGTGATTTGTATCGTTGGACGTAGGTGTACCTGACTACTCATTAATTTTCCTTGAAGTCACACCCTATACAAACCTTTGAATCCTTCCAAATTTAAGAAACTACCAAGGTCACCAATTTATTAAATGTTTATTTAATAAAAGGAATCTCAAACATCCAAAACAAGGAAAACCATAGAGTTTTGTAAATGGGTGGATGTTGTGGACTCATTGCCAGTTCCATGAAAAAGAAACTTTGACTGAGACATTGGTACAAAAATTCAAAAATAGAAATCAAACATTAGCAAACAAAACATAAAGCACAAACCACCATTAGTAACAACTACAATAGCACTATGTCCTATTGGCACAAAGCCCATTTTATTAGCAAAAACTTGAAAATCACACTTAAACCAGAAAAATAAAATATATAAGAAATTTTAAAATATTTAAGAAAGACTTAAATGTACTAATAATGGTGTAAAATAAGAATGATGAAAAATAGGAAAACATTTGAAAATAAAAGGTGTAAAATAAATAAATTACAAAATCAAAAATGTGAAGAACAAAAATAGAAAAATTGAGAAGCCATATGGATGATTAGCATGGAGTTCCATCTCCCCCACAATTGAGTTGGAAGAAGGAGATCCAAAAAACTGAGCATGGTTGTCCATTCATTGAGGTATTTGTTGTACTAGTTTGCTTGGGCTCATGGAAAATCTTCACTTGTGGGATGTTGACCAACTGCTTTTTAGTTGGGCTCTTAGGTTTTTATATGGTAATGGCCCTAGAAGGAAAGGTTTTGTCAATTATATAAGGTCCCTCCCACAACATTTGGAACTTTATTTTCTAGGGCACATGTGTGGGGTTCCAATAGAGAACCTTATCTCTAGGTTGAAATTTCATGTTTCATATTATAAGGTTATGTCATTCCTTATTGAATGCCTTGTGTACTTTATTCAAAGATAGGGCCACTAATTGCTTTTTGTCTAGCATGTTGAGGTTGATTAATCTTTCTTTTTGTTCTAGGATTAGGTCAAGATTCAGTTCATAGGTTGTTGAGAACATATGAAGCTTAGATTGAATTGGAAGAATTGAAAGTGTTTTATACACCAACTCATAGGAAGAGTAGCCAATAGGGAGTTTCCATGTTGAGTAGTAGGCCTAAAGAGCATCGTTGTGTTTTGTGCTCTAGTCTCTCCTATATTTGCTTATGGTCCTTGTTAGGATCTTTGTGATCTCCCTATTCATTACCTCTTCTTGACCATTGGCTTGGGGATGATAGAGTGTTGTTAATTTATGTTTGACCCCCAAGAATTGCATAATTTTTTGAAAGGTGGCACCTATAAAATGAATTCCATTGTTAAAAATTAGTGCACATGGCACCCCAAACCTATTTACAACATTTTGTTATACAAATCTAGTAGTATTGGATGATGTACAATTGATGACAACTATTTCTTCTACCCATTTGGTGTAGTAGTCAACTACTACGATGATATATGCCTTTCCATTGGACATGGGTGTGATGGGACCTATGAAATCAATACCCCATATGTCAAAGGGTTCTAGTGGTTGAATCCACTATTGAGGATCCTACGTTCATGTAGTTATCCCACCATCTCTTTGACAACATTCATAAGATTTGATAAAATTATGGTAATCTCTAAAGATTGTAGGTCAATAGTATCCTACCATCAAGATTTTTATAGCCATGCATCTCCCTACATAGTGGCCTCTACAAGGGCCTTCATGAGCATCCTAGAGAATGTGTAATTGGTCTGTATTGGGGACATACCAATGAACCAAGCCATCAGCACACACCTTGTAAATGTATCCATTGATTTTCATGAAATATTTTGCCTAATGAAGAAACTATTGTTTCTTCCTGAAGTCCAAATCTTGTGTCATATCCTGAATGAGAACGTAAGTGAGGATGTCATCGTATCATTTTATTTCTCTAGGTACCTAGTCATTTATTGCTTTTATAAAGAGAAGTTCATCTAGAAATTGATTAGAGAGTGGACTCTCCTCCTCTTTGTTATCCTATATTAACTGAGAGTGATGATTAGTGACCACATTCTTAGTTCCATTCCGATCTACCATTATGAGATTTAATTCCTACAAGATCACAAGCCACTATATGATACAAGGGCTCATTGTTGCCTTATTCATCAAGAAGTATATGGCACTATGATTTATGTTCATAAATAACTTATAGCCAAGCACATATTGCTCAAATGTTTTAAGAGCATACATCATTATCATTAGTTCCTTCGTAGTTGTGCTGTAATTCAACTATGCATCCACAATGCTTCAACTCATGTAGTGGATGTAATATGAATGTCTCTTATCATCCAACTACATAAGCATAGCTTCCAAGGCATAATTAGATATGTCTATCATTATATAAAATGGTCTAGACTAGTCTAGTGCTTGTAGAATTAGAGTTTCTATGAGTTTTTCTTATAACAACTAGAATGCATGTTCACACTCCTTGGTCTAGATGAAAGGAACATCCTTCTTTGTAAGCTTAACTAATTACTTTGAAATCTTAGAGAAATTATCTATGAATTGTTAATAGTAGCTAGTGTGTCCAAGGAATGATTAGACATCTTTGATTATCTCTGGTTGACATGTGATTCCTTGGATGACCCTTAACTTTTTTAGGTCTACCTTAGTCCCATCTTATGAAATTAGATGCCCTAGTAGTATGTCTTCCTAGATCATTAATTGTCTTTTCTACCAATTGAGCCTAAGATTTGTTTCAGCACTTCTTTTTAATACCTACTCAAGGTGATCCAAAGCTTGCTCAAATATAGCCCCATAGGTAAAGAAGTCATCCATAAAGACTTCTACCTCACTACCAATCTACTATTGGAAAATACTAAGGACTAAGCATTGAAATGTTCCAAGGGCATTGCACAAATTGAACAACATTTTACAATATGCAAAAGTCCCATAGGGACTTGTGATTGTTGTCTTAGCCTAATCTTCTAGTGCAATTTGGATTTGGTTAGAGCCACTATAACCATCCAAGAAGCTATAATAGAATTGCTTAGAAATTATGTGTAACACTTGGTCCACAAATGACAATGGGAAATAATTTCTAAATGTTACCATGTTCAACAATCTAAAGTTGATGCAGACCTGCCACTTACCACCTTTCTTTGGCATAATTACGAGTGGGCTAACCCACTCACTATCTACAATGGAATATATGAACCATGCCTTAAGGAGTTGTTCTATTTCCTCTTTGATGATCTACTTCGACTTGGGGTTTAGTTGCATTTATGGCTACCTTCTTATCTTCATGGCTAAGTGAGTGTAAATGTGATGCTGGGATATCTATGGATCAATTCCAATTAGCTTAGGATATGACCAAGAAAAGGCTGTTGACCACCTATAAGAGCTTGTCTTTTTTTTTCAAGAGCAAGATTTACACTGATTATAACCAGCTTATCATTGTTTCAATATGCATGATCCATGCAATGTGATTACCAACTCTCCCCAGTAGGTATCATCATCTTCATCATCAAAGAGTTAGTGATGAACTAGCTCAAGTTCATCCATGCCTTCAACATAAGCACATGTTAGGCTCTCAGTTGGTTTCATGCATAATTTGTTGCTGTCAAAGTTAGTTGTCAGCCACTAAGTACCCTCCTATTTGGTGGCTATTGCGTATAGCCACTTTTGAATGTTTTTTTTATGTGCACACTAATTACATGCTTTAATGATTGTACTCTTAATGAACCAAATTTTCTACATGTAATTGCAATTGTTATCGTTGTACATGATGCATAGAACATGCTTCTTCTCTAAGCATCCAAATTCATTCTTGTTGGAGATTTTCAAGGAGAGATCCCTAATGTCCATTCATGCATCAACTATGCTTAACCAAGCACATCCCATAATTATATGGAAGTGTCCTTTATAGTTTTCTACCTTGATCACCAAAAAATCCATACGATAGGACCATCTACAAATTGTGGTCACAATGTCCTTCACTAATCCCAAAGAAATAGTAATTGACTAGTATGCCAATTCCAAATGGATGTTGCTCTTCTTAAGAGGTAATAGGTTCCAAGACTTATACATGTCATGAGAGACGAGATTGACACCAAAACCAAAATCAAGAAGAGCCTTGCATGGATCATGTTCAATGATCTGCAAGTAAATAAGAGGACTTCTCAAGTCAAATCTTTTTGTGGGAAGGTTATTAGCCTTGATCCAATTAGAAATAGCATGAGTTGGCATCATAGTGTATATCTAAGAAAACATTTGGTTTGAATGGTTCTTGAATATATTTGATGTAGAGGATGAGGGTGTTGAAGATACAGGGTGACCAATTGCATTAGGTTGTGAGGATTTGGGAGGACTATTGGGTTGGAAAAATGGTTTTTTCCTGGATCAATTATCTGAACCACTCCATTAGAAGGCCAATTGTAAATTTATAACCCTTTTAGCATTTTGCTACTATGGGTATGGGGAAATTTCACCCTATATGGATAGAGCATGAGGTAATTGGGTTGAGGGTGGAGGGATGTGTGTAGATGGATGTGGAGGATGGTAAGGATATGGATGCTCCCCTCAAGTAGATGTTTAATGAATTCAATGGTACTCTAGAGGGTAATAGTGATGATTAAATGATTCACGGCTTACAAAGCTTCATGGAGAAACAGGTTGCTAAACATAGTACCTTTATGGATCTAGTTATTTATAAAGGTATTGGTATCTTGGCGGTGGCATTTCCCATGACTATGATTGACACCACTATTGGTATCACTCATATAGTTGTAATGGAGCTCCACTTGGATAGTAAGTTTGTTGTTGCTAGTGGAACTACCTTGGATTACCTTGATGATAATGTAATCATTGGGGTGCTTGCCTCTATGCTAGTCAAGGATTCAATGCATACACCCTAGACTCTTGTAAGTGTGACACCACAGGGCAACATCCCTTCAAATGTTCATGTTGACTAATGTTACATTTATCATCATCATTAGAATCTATCTCCTCAACTTCTTCTACTGTAGTAGCTTCTCCCTTACCTCGCTAGTAGGCACATTTAGCTTCTTCTTGCCTCCTGCATTCATGATCACTATTCTACTCTTTGGATGCTTTAGCAATCTTCATAGTAGTTTGAAATTCTTCATCCAAATAGTCCCATAATTTATCAACCTTTGCTAAAATATTGAAAATAGATTTTTGGATGGGCAATATTTTCTTGTTCATCACTTCATCGAGTGATAACTCATCCTTGTCATAGAATTAGACCTTTCTTTTCTTGATGGAAGAATCCGTATTATCTGCTTTTGAACTTTTCCTTTTTGCCACTCATCTTCTTCTTTTGCTACCTGATCTATCAGCCTTTGTATATGATGAGCTCTTAGTCTGGATAGTCTCTCTTGGCATAAACCCCAAGAGTTCTTCTAGTTTATGCTCTAAGCCCATCTATGATGTGGTGGAGTTGTTCCCTCTAAGAATAACCATGGCCAAGGCATTGGTGTAAGAGAGAACAATATCTACCTATGATGGAATCTAAGGGTTCATGTGTTCCCTATTTCCAATTTTTGATTTTCCTTATTAGATTAGACACTCTAGAGTATGTCTGGTATTTTTCATTAAATAGTTCCAGTATGGTACTCTATTTGTGAATAAATTCTAGTTCTAAGAAATAGTACTAGCTTTCAACCTCCTTGATGAGTGTCCTATGGAAGAGTTTGCATTTTTACCAATCATTTTTAATGTTTTTCAAGGCACAAGCATCATGAAAATCTTGTACATATTTTTTTGGATTAGAGTTATATCCTCCCTCAAATCTTGGGATATTGTTCATGTCTAAGTGCTTAATCCAACTATCTTTCAAATGCGGAGATGAAATCTTAATTGCCTTTGCAATGTTAAGCATGCTTCAAGTTGCCAACAGAGTCCCATCATCATCATTATTTTTTTGTCACCAATGATGTCCTCTCTTATCCCTTGATTCATTACAAGCTTGGTGATTAGTATTATTGTCCTATTGAGCACCTCCATCATGGTTATTCTTTCTACAACATCTTTTAGAATCAGAAGAAGAGGAAGAAGAGGATGCAGATGAAGAGGACAAAGAGGGAGGAGGACTACCATCATCATAGTGTCTCCCAGCTCCCCTTCAGTTTTCACAACCACGTTTATTAGATTTCTTATTATCTTGATGCTTGCCCTAGCTCTTACCTTGACTGATATCTTTTCCTAAACCTAGAATGTTGATAGTTGAATGTAGATTCAAGTTCACAGCCCCATCATTAGTAAGCAAGGATGGAGATTAAGAGCCCTCAAAGGGAGGATCCTTGTTTTTGTCTTAGTTTAGCAGGAATAAGGGATTGGTGAAGTGTTTCCCCTTCACAAGGTCATGCTACTCCTCCTAATGTCAATCGCTTATGCATTGTGTGTTAATGGGATAGTAGTCTTGATAGTTGTAGTTATGCATAGTGTATTCCTCTTGAAGATCATGGATGCCTAACTTCTTAAGAGTTTGAAGCAGCATCATAGGCACAAATCGATCAGCAAGCATTACAATGTTGCCCTCCATATCACACCATAGTAGTTGCTCATCTTGATGTAGGATGAAGGTGAAGTCAAGAATGTAATCATCTAGATGAGTATATACCACCTTGCACCATTGTGAAATCAGTGGTTTAACATCTTCATGCATGTAAGAAGAAGAAGAAATTTTGCAAACAAATAAAATATCAGTGTGCTTTTGTAATTGTATGTTGTTTGAGAGTGATGTTGATCTTGGGTTCATCCAATGATATTCACTAATCCTAGATAGCACATATTTTAATAAATAGAGTCCCTAACAATGGTGTCAATGATGAGAAATCAAGGTACCCCTACGCCCAACCATACGAATCATAAAGTGTTCATGTGTGATTTGATTGAATTCTAAAAACTCTATAGATTCTAGTACATTAGTCTTCTAGGAAGTAAACCTTGCCCTAAAGTCATTTTTTGTCTTCCCAATTACACTTTTGATGCACATGGTATGGGTAAGTGTAATCGATGCATATGATTTTTAGTATTTTTTGTTTTATGTTCTTTGGTGCTTAAAGTAGAGAGATGAAGTAATTTAAAAACTAATTTAGTTTAATTAATTAACTATTCTCTAACTAGTCCTTACATAAGCATCTAGTCCTACTTTTCATACACGTCCCAAACCCATGTATCCATTGTTGGGTTACCAAGAACTATGCTACTAGATGTACCAAGTAATAATGCTACTAGGATTACCATGTGAATACATGTTTATGCTCAAAGTGGTCATACTTATGTGCTTAATCTATTTAGCTTAAATAATTAACTAATTACTCAAGGTCTAATTTAGCTTCCTTTATCCTAATTAATTACATATTTAACGAAAATAATGAATGCATAAATAAATCATTAATCTATTCTAAGTGCTTCAAGGTTTGATTAAAAGGCTCATCTTTATTGTTGTATATGCTGGTGTGGTTCAAGTACAATGGTGCTCAAATAAAGATTTGTATACTTTCTGACTCTTGCTATGGGCACTCAAAGAAATATTCTAACTTTCAAATGGATAAACTGTAAGAGCTCTACTACTACTATGGCATCTATCCTCATAAACATGGTTGGGATCTCATATTTATAGTTTTTGCTACAGTACTATGTTGATAGGGCCTCGTAGACATAGCAAACTCTACATTGGCACGACCCCATCGATAGGGTAACACCATGTAAATAAGGCCCCGTTGATAGGGGCTCATCAACAAGGCCACATCAATGGAGGCCCATTGATGTGACACTTTGATGCTCATTAGTAAGACACTAAGATCCCTTCAATTTTTACTGTAGCATATACTTCTTGATTTTGTCAAAATTGGATTATTTCTCCTAAATACCACTCCTCATTTGTTGCTAAAGTGGGCCACAAAGGAGATGACAAAAGTTTGACCTTAACAACTTCTAGATAAAATTCCAAAAATGGACCAAAATTAAGTTCCACAATTACTATTAACATGATGGATTTTTCCTGAATAGCCTAAAGGCATTCAGGCGATAATGTGAGTTACTTACCCTAGACAGGCACTTGTGGAATTTTTACTTCCTCTTGAGAATATTTATCCATGGAAGAAGTTTGTTAATGAATATTGAATGATTATGCCTCCTATTCTCCCTATTCTACTTGCAAGTTTTGCCTGCTCACTTGTCCTCTTCCAATGCCTCATGGTCTTTTGCTTGTCAATCATGGAAGTTCTCCTTGTGCTCATCTTTTTGGGATCATCTGCAATCAATCAAGGATTTGTAATTAGTATAGCATTCTCATAAATGAGTAATAATTTGGTACCTTACTCATACCCTTATTTGTATCAAGTGCTTAGTTCATTATGATTGCAAAGGTGGAAACCTTTTAAAGAATAACCCAATTAGTACTTTTCTATGACATAAAATGAATGGTATGATTAATTAGGAGTCTTCTTAAAGTTGTTTTGGGCCTTAACATGAATGATTTACTTTAAAACTTCTTAATATGTTTCCTTAAACTTACCCTTATAATACTTTTTTTCTTATTTAATATATACCCTTATAATGAATTTTTTCTTTTAATTAAATGACTTTTAAGGAGAAGAAAAATATTCAAGTCTTAAATAAAGATTTGAAGAGCATAAAATCAACTTTTAATTTGATTGTTGATAGATTAAAGAAAATTAGTGCTACCATGGATAGAAATGTAGGTCCCTAACATTTTGCATCTCATGGTGGTAAAGAGCATACTTGTTCAAATAAGGGAGAATAAGTTTTCCAACACAATGAAGGGGGAAAAGGATGAGGAAGGGAATTCTCATTATGAAAACATTAGAACCCCTCAACCTAGGGTGTCAAGAGAAATGAATCCAAACCCTCTGTGAGAATTCCAAGATATCCACCAAGGATATCTTCTTCTTTTATGGCAAGCTTGATTATGAAGATAAAGCAAAACTTTTGAGAGCTTTTAGAAAAGCTACAAACCTTTCTTATGTGGAATTAAAGACTTTTAATGGTAAAGATGGAACCAATTCCTTTGTAAGTTAAATAAAGGTACTTGACAAGTATTTTGAACTTCAAGATGCACTAAATCATTTGAGGGTACCAATTGCTAACTCTAGATTAGAAGATATGACTTCAACATGGTGGAAAAAAGAATGTCAAAGATATGGAAGACAAAATATGCAACTAATCATAGATTGTTCTTTATTGAAATATAGTTTGAAATAAAAATTTGAGCAATCTAAGTAGAGGTAAGAGACTATCATGAAGCTCAAATGCCTTAGACATAAAGACAAGCATATTAAGGAATTTTATATTGAATTTTATGATCTATTCTATCGAGAAAAACTTAAGTGAAAAGAATATTAGTAGGCTTTAATATTTTTTGAAGGTCTCAAAATGAATTATTAGCAAGACTTATCATTTTATAAGCCTTAAACCCTTAATGAGGCATATGATTTGACACTCAAGGCAAAGAATAATCTTAATGATTTTGGGAGTAGGTGTAAGAAGGTAAATTATATAAAATATAAGAGATTAAAATCAAATAAGGGATCCAAATCAAAACATGAAGACAAAGAAGTCATCTATGACAAGAAGCAAGAAAAAGAAGATAAGAAGGAAAGGAACAAAGAAAAGTAGGCAAGGATTAGGATAATAACTTATCCAAGATTCAATGCTTCAAATATAGAGATTTGGAACATAAGAAATGGTTACTATCTAGAGTTTGGTTTTATTTTTCATGAAATTCTAAGAACTATCAAATAAATCCTATGGGTATTCAGACATAATAAAGCTTCATTTTAAGTTTCATTTACTCCTACATTTGTATTCTTCTTTCTATAATTTCTAATAAAGATAAGAGAATTTTTTTTCTTTTTCTTTATTAATTTTTTTATTTTTCTTTATTTCACTAAGGTAGGTTACATCATTTCTATTGTAATTCTTTCTCCCTCACTAACATATTTTATTTTTATTTTTTTATCACTTAATTTTCTACTTTTCATTTATTACTACCTAAGTTCCCATTCAATTTTAATAGCATCTTCTCATTTTTTTTCTATCATTTTGATTTATGTAATGTGTCCTCTAATTATTTGTATTCATCAATCAATACACCTATTTAAATTTATGTAAGTTATTACATGGAAGATTAATTTCACTAAAATAATATGTTAAGGGCATCATTTACTAGAGGTTCATGACACAAATTATTATTGTGATTGATCCTATGACTATATTAGAGAATGGTTAACAAAGGCTTGTAACATACATCCTAAATGATAAGAAAAAGTTAAGAGTATTAAATGTAAAAGTGATTCTTCTAATATTGTTGAAGTCCTTGTACATGAAAGCATCAAAACAAAGAAAACTTTTACAAGTTTGATCAATATGATCAATAAGATTTGAAATCCATCAAATGGAAAATGACTTTAAGTCTCAAGGATTTAGAAAACAAAGCTAGTAAACCCACTTTAAAAGTAGTTACACGATAAGACAAGACTAATGAAAGAAATAGGAGTAAGAAGCTTTATCCTTATTAGATTTCTTCTCCTAATGGTGTGCATTTTTAGCCTCAACAACAACATTAGCAATGGATAGTAGCTAATCCTTAGAACTCAACACATTAAATCATGTCCTCTCAAATATAATAAGCTTCATTATCTTATCGTCTTCTCTACCTTAGAAGTCAAAAAGCTATGAACCAAATGTCTCAAGTACACTAGCATGGATCATATCTACCATAACTATATAAGCATACATAGATTTAAAATTATTCATTACAGCTCCAGGAAATATTAGAAGGAAGAATTTCAAATCAACTAATAAATCAAATTTTAACAAACTACAATATTGGATATACAATACCATAGCTCCAATATCATAGCACTAGCTATGCTATTATATATGCAATATAATGGGATGTATGCTAACCTATAAATACAACACTTAGGCACATGGATCTACAATAGATTTCAATCTAACCCATAGTAACAAAACTCCTTTAGTTTATTTTGATTAATTTAGTCTTAAGTACTTAGAAGTATGAATGTCCACAGTGTAGTGTGACATAGTGTATAGAGTCTTTATTTGAGCATCTTGTACTTAGGCATAAGTGTGACCAACTGTAAAGATTGAGCTATTTCATAATATTGCAACATTCTCCTAGTTTGCTACTTTACTTAAAATAATGTCTCTTTCTTTGACTCGGTATAATGTTTAATATTTTTTATAGGTTAATGTTTACTTTTCCATGCACTTTACTTTTACTATTGTTAAGGAAAATGAGTACAAATAATCTTGAACACTTAAGTATGATTACTTGGTAACCCAATAGTGCTATCACTTGATTTTCCTAGTAGTGAAGTACTTGGTAATCCCAGCAGTAGTTACATGAACCCTAAGGTGTATACAGAAGGTTAAGACCAAATATTCATCACCATTGAATATAATATATTTATTTAGTATTTACTTGGATTTAGAAACTATTTCCATTTCATCATGTTTACTAGGAGTAGTAATCATCCTACAACACCAATTATCATATACCTCATTATGAGCTAAACCATACACATAGACTTCATTAGCGCCATGTGGGAAGACAATGGTCTTGAACTTAAAATAATTACTAGTGTATTCACATTGCCTCATCCACAGATTATGATCTGGTTGCACATCAAATGCTTGTGACTTGTATGGTTGGGTGTTGGATTACTCCATAGCTCATCATTAGCACCATTGCGAAGGACTTGTTAATGTATGCCATTGATTACATAAAGTTGATTGTACTTGAAACACAATGTTAAAATTCATAACTCTAACTAAGAACACTTAAAACAAATGTGTTAAATAATAACATGGCTTTAAAAAGAATGCAACATCACATACCAAGTAATTATAGAGAGGTAATGATAGAATCAACGAAGAAGAAGACTAAAGTATGCCAATGTAAACTAGGATCTCATATGCTCATCATGATCCTTACTATCTTGATTTTATATTCATCTTTCATTAGGATAGGCAATGTAGGTGGAGATCTCTTCAAGAGAACATTGTTCTACCACCAAAGAATTCAGCATGCATCATGCTCCAAAGCACTCTCAAGGGAATGAAACTAAGTGAAGCACTTGGAGGGTATCATGAAACCAAACACATAACCCAACCATATGAACCCACTAATGAGTAGTTAAGGATAGATAATGTCATGGAAATCATACATAAGTAGAAGAAGGGAAAGAAATTCAACACTCATATTATCTTGGAGGAGCTTAATGGAGACATATTCATTAATGAACAACTTCATCAAAATCATGAGTTCCAATCAAAAATTCCTATCATTCGATTGGAGGAACCTATCAAGAATAAATCATACTCTAAATTAGTAGAGATACTCGAGCAAGAGGCAAAGGACTCAATGCACAAGCAAAATTCAATGCTAAGAGTTCTTGTTGGATGTCACAAAGAAGAATATCAAAGTCATCATAGGAGGACAAGCCAACACCATTCTCCTACTACCTCATCTACATCCTCATGATCATCAGTAAACTCTAATAGAAGGAGGCAGAGGTACAAAGATCATGATAGGGAAGAGAGGAGGACTCATGGCTATTATGACCATCATTCAATACATTTTGATTTAGAAGATGAGGATCATGAACAAAGAATACACAGGGATTGAAGAAATCACAAAAGGAATGAGCACAAAAGGGGGTACTACTACAACCAAGTGCATGAACCTCATCAAGATGATGAACCCCTAATGGCTACTTGAAGTATGATTAACATACAGGAAACTATACACATTTCAACTAGGCACATGAGGGATAGTTGTATCAAATGGCTCAATATGAATAACATGCAAAGATTTGAAGGTGATTATAATGTTGACCCACAACACCATCTCCAAGCTTTCCACAATGCCTAAACTCTACAAAACTTTGAAATTGATTGGAAAAAGTTAAAGTTGTTTCCAAAAATACTTGTGAAAGAGGTAGAGACCTAGTATTGATCACTCAAACCTAAATCAATCAAAATATGAAGTACTAATGAAACATCAAAGTGTTTTGTTGATGGGCACCCATCAACATGGCCTCATCAATGGGCACCTGTTGATGTGGCCTCATTCACAGGTCCTTGTTGACACAACCTTGTCGATGTGGTGTTGCCCATTGATAGGGCCACATTGATGAAGCTCTACAATAAAGTCTATAAATATGAACTCACCAACCATGTTTATAGGAGAGATAGTCATAGTTGTAGTAGAGCTATTGTGATTTTGTCATTTGAGAGTTAGAATATTTTTCTGAGTGCCTACAGCAGGAGTCAAAAAGTGTATAGATCTTTATTTGAGGACTAATGTACTTAAGCACACCAATGTGAATAGTAATAAAGACAAGCCTTTTGATCAAATCTTGTAGCACTTGAAATACAGTAATCATTTATTCTACATTTACCATTTTCATTAATCATGAAATTAATTAATTTAAGTAAGACCATTATTTAGCATGGTAATAACTGCAAGAGGCGAAAGTGAAACACCACCAAATTTTAACTATGGTGTCCCAACTACAAATTCGTCTAAGTGTCAGCATGAGGAAAATTTTTCTAAGTGCTGGGCCTATGCTCTCCACTACCCTATAGTGTAGTCAACTCAATAGAGAGCATAGTCAACACAAAGGATAATTTTGAAAAATTTTCTAAGTGTCAAGTTAGTTGCTGCAAATTTCTCTAAGTTTTGACACTACACTCTCCAATACCCTCAAGTGTAGTTAAGGATAGTCAACATGAAGGCCTAGTTTTTAGAAAAATTTTCTAAGTGTTGAGACTATGCTCTCCACTAGCCTAGAGCATAGTTAAATGTAGTCAACTAGAGGATAGTTTTTTCATGTTTTGATGAGTGTTGGGACTATGCTCAACCTCAGTTGGAAGCATAGTTAGCCTTCCATGGACAATGTAGTCAACACACAACCAAATTTTTGCAAAATTTTCCTAAGTGTTGGACTATGCTCTCCCCTAATCCAAAGTGTAGTCAAGTGTACCAAAACAGCCTCCAAAGGCCTCCACAATGTAGCATCAGCATTTAGCTTAGCTCCAACTCATCTTTGAAATGCATAGTTAGCAAGATGCATCTATGTTGTACTTTCTTTTTGTCCCCAAATTATAACTATGCTTAATCCCACTTAAGATAGTGGACAACATTGTCCCAGAGCGTAGTCTCCAAAGTTGCATTTTTTAGGTACATTGTGGTCTTTTTGGCACATGCACATGTAGTTGTTAGCATAGTTAGTCTCTTAGCCTTGCAAAGTCAAGTAGATTACACCAAAGCATAACACTATTAACTTTAGTGGAAAGTGTAGTCTGGTGATAGCATAGTTCTAACCATCCCACTGACACATGGTAGCTCCTCCACACTTCATGAGAAACCTAGTCCTATAAATATTTGCATCCTCAATATTTTAGGGGTTGGAAAAATTTGAAATAGGTTGACAAATTTGAAGTACATTTGGCATTTTGGAAAGTCAAGGAATTCACAAATTTTAGGTTAGCATTTGAAAAGGTTACACATCACCGTAGCTCATGATAGACCATCGCAATCCACTACACACTATAGTGGCCAACCTGACAAGCACGTTCATCATGATTGAACCTCAATCTTTATGGCTAGACATCCCCAAGACTATGACTATGCTATCCACTACACATATTATAAATCACATACCTTCTCACCCCTTTTGAAGTTAATTATGCTCAATCCCATTTGTGGTGGTGTTCCATTCTCTCTTACTCTCTTTCTGTGCATTTTCAGCATTTCATTTGCATTTTTTTCTATTTTCATGCATAGCCATACATTGACATCTTTTTTTTGTGAAAACCTTAACTACACTCACCCCCTTTAATACCACTGACATCACAAACACCCCTTGACACTTAGCATAATTTCGCATTTTCATATTGTAAGTCCTTGTTTGATCAACAAGACCATTCATGGCAACCCATCTCCACCTCCAACAGGCCTTCACATGGACTCGAGTTCAAGACATATGCCCATGAACCTCTTAGTGTTCCAACCACTAACATTTTTAGTTGCTACAATTTTCTAGTGCTAGAAGGAGGATATATCCATTTTCCTCTTCAGTCTTCATTACAATTGTCTTGTATGCCCTCTACATCACCATAGCTAACTTCAAGCTAGTGTAGATCCAACACCCCCTATGGACCTACCACATGTAGTAGTAGTTGGATCTAAGCTAGTGTAGGCATGTTTACTAACTAGTTGGTGTAGACTAGACCTTGTTATTGATACCCCTAGAACCTTGCATAGCAACCCCAGAGCATACACATTCTCACACTTAGATAAATTTTAGGCACTTAGTAGAGATTGTAGTTAGCTCTTAACATAGAGAGCATAGTCTTCAGAGTTAGCCATTTTTCTGCAATTTCTAGACTTGGTTTTTTTTCTATAACTAGTAGAGTTAGCCTTTTTTCTACAATGTTTAACCCTTACACATGAGTTCTGAACAACTTTAAACATCCATTCCAAGCACACTTGTTGTCTTGCCAACCTAGGATTGACCACCCTACTAGTCCTACCATGATAGAGCCAAGGAAATCCCTTAGGTTGTGTGGCCAAGACCCTAAATACACTGTGCTAAATGATGAATAATACAACTTCATCTACATGAAGATCCAAGAAAGCCTATTTTTAGACTACTTAGATATGGAAGCTAAATGAGGGGTATGAGCTCATCCACCAAAACAGACAAGAGTATATTCCCTTCCCCATCAACTTCATCCTGCTTACTAAACCCTACCACTAGATACTTGCTAAACTCATTCAAACAAGTGAGCGTGAAGTAGGGATAGATTATGAGGAACCCTTGTAAGAAGATTAGGATGAGTTCGAAGCTTGTTTAGAGTATGAGGACACATTCCACATTGTCTTCTAATGGATGACCTCTAGTCTAGCCCTTCCATAATCTCATCCACCTATCTTCCTTGAGACAATCATAACCCCAATGTCACCTTCCAAGTCAATGCCTATGGTAGAAACACACTAGACGTAGCCTACATGCCAAGACACACTTTTTCCTATTAACCTACCCTTCATGGCATTGTCATAGCCCGCCCAGTCATGTCTACTAGCAACAAGTATGGCTGCTTAGCCTTATGTTCATGCAACGCATATGTCCCAACCCCAAATGACTTAGGCACCATACATCCTACCTATTTCACCCTCAATAGCATTTCAACCCATAGCATAGCTAGCACAACAAGCATAGCTAGCACAACAAGCACCTCGCATGTTCTTACAGCCTACAACTAGGTCATGGACCACACAACCAACACAGTGGGTAGCATAACTAGTGTAGCCCGTTACTGTATTTAAAAACTTGGATCAAGCATTCCAATTGATCCAAACCTTGACAGAAGAGGTCAAGTGGCTTAAGGCCACCTCCTCTAAAATAGTTTGCATAGTGGACTTCTACTAGGATGATCCCATAAGTCTTGTTATTCCACCACTGACTCTACCTACTAGCATCCCATTTCTCCACTTCACCAAGTACAATGGTAAAGGGGACCCCAATGCACACCTTGTGACATTTTGGTGTGAGTACCTACTACTGTAAGGATGGCCACATGCTATCATACATGTTTTTTCCATGTCACTCACTAGCAAGGCACTCAACTAGTACCATGCATTACCCCACAAATTTATCTCCTCTTTGGAGGACCTTCTGAGCTAGTTTGTCATGCACTTCAAGTATAATTTGAAGCCTAAAACTGTCCTCAACTAGCTAATGTAGATTAAGTAGGACCAGCTAGAGCATGTGCAAACATTTATCCAATGCTGGAGTGCTTCATTGAATGAAATTCAAGAGCCCATAGTAGAGATGCACCTTTTGGCCATCTTCAAGGGTGCAATTAATGACATTATCAAGTCAAAAAAGTACTGCTTGGCCCTACAATCCCTAAGCCAAGCCTTTGTCCAAACTAAAACTATATAGGATGCAATGGAAGCTAGCAAGGACCTAGCCTATGTGGCCTATAAGAACCTACATGCCAAGAAGGACAAGGACAAGGGAAAGCAAACTAAAATTGTGGAAAAAGAGGCCAAAATGACTAACCCAAGGCTAACAGCTAGGCCAACCAAGGCCCTAATAAACAACACAACTACCAGCCCTAGCATAGTAACTAGCCAACCTACATCATTAATGGCCACAAGTGGCTCTAAGGTCCAACTTTGAGTGCAAGGATCACTCAAAGTATACCTCACTATCCCTTAAACCTTTGGAACTACTAGACCAATTATCGAAGCTTGGACACATCTAGTACAAGTAGATGTTTGAGGATGCTTGCAAAAGAAATGACAAATATTGGAAGTTCCTAAGAAACCCTGTGTAGGTAGCCCCAAATGAGCCACTAGTGCTAAAACATTTTAGGCTGGATAGGTTCTGTCACTACCACCAGTTTCCTAGCCACAACACTAACTTTTTCATGGCCCTGTAGGATGACCTCCAATGAATGATTGATAGATGTGAGTTGGTACTTGATGCCACCAACCTAGTTAGGCCTCAAAACCAATATATGATGGTGTATAAGGACCCTCAAAACATAGATGAAATAGGTTATGTCATCAACTCTATCAGCATTGATGATAACCCAAAACCAACATGGCAACCATTTGTGATGCATGTGCTCTTTAACAACCTAAGGGCCCCCTCAACCCCCATAATTTTAAGGCCTCCTTTCATTATTAGAGTGCCATCCCAAGCACCTATAACACCCTTCATGGTTAGGATCCTAGCCCATGTTACATCAATGATAACCATCCAACTGTCCTGCATGGTTAGGGTGCCACAACATGCTAGCTCCTCACCTACATGGAGTCCAGTAATGGGCAACACATCGGTCCTTTCCCACCCAAGGGCAATCCTACTACCAAGAAACCTTCTAGGTGGCATCTTTGGAGGCCCAAGAACCATCTCGTGGATAGGATGATTAGGAAACATTAGGAGAAAAGAGCACTCAATCCATCAAAACTATAACTCCTATCTATAGTTCCCATGGCCAAAGCAACTAAAGAGGCCACTACCAACAACTCACAACCAAGAATTGGGGCCCTTTCACAAGCCAAGAAAACCATGCCCAAGTCCCCTACATGAGAGATCTATCTCTTGGGATGTATGGAGGAGGTCAAGGCCAAAACAATGGTCGATGGTAAAGACTTAGCAAATGCACTAGCCCAGGTTAAGTAAGCGCTAAGGCAAAAGAATAACACATTAAGCCTATGATGAAATGCGACATGCACTGTGCCACGATATCGCGTATGCGATATCGCGGTCCGCCGTCATATCTATAAATAAGAGGTGGCACTCCCTTCATTTCCCAATCCTGGCTAGAAGTAGTGAAGCTCTGGTAGTTTGATCCCTCCAGAGTTAGAATTTTTCCCATGTGCCCGCAGTAGGAGTCCTAGAGTGAACGGATCTTTATTCGAGCAACTTTGTAACCTGAACACAAGTTGTGTACGGAAATAAAGACAAACTTGATTGGATAAACCTTGCAGTACATGGTTTTAATTATTGTTGTTATTTATTTCTTTCCTAGTGCGCACGAGTACGACTTGATTACGAGCATCTACGGATGTGTACGGCTAATCAAGGAATCGGTTGCTCGTCGCAACGCGTGAGTACGACTTGACTATGAGCATTGTGACTACTTGGTAACCCAGTAGTGTATTCCAGGATCTACACTTGGTAATCCCAGTAGTAGTCCAATGTGTATGGCTAGTTAAGGAATCGACTACTCATCGCCAGGCTAGAACGTGTGATAAGTACGACTTGGCTACGAGCATCCACGGGTGTGTATGGCTGGCCAAGGAATCGGCTACTTATCACACGTAGGCTAAATAGGTGCCTCAGTATGACCACTTCGAGCACTTGCGTTACGTGTGGTGATCCCAGTAACGATTAGCGTTTGGTAGCCATAGTTGCATAGTTCAAGGTGTGTCCGGTAAGTGGGAACGGATGCTGACGCTAGTTAATTTAGACTTAGGACATTAGTTAGAGTTAGCTTAGTTTCTCAACCCTTTCCTGCATAGCTTAGGAGATAAACAGAAAAATACCAAACAAAATCACATACCTCAGACTTGCTTAACCATACACCATGACACATACAAGCAAGCCTAGGAAGACAACAAATGATTAACCCCAAGTGGTTCTTGTGGCGTTAAGGCATTGAGTCTGCAGAGTTCGACCGGATCGCACGTACACACTCGTATTCGTATGGTTGAGTGTAGGGGTACCTCGCCACTCATCATTGGCACCGTTGCCGAGGACTAAGTGTTTTTTCACGCCAATTGAACATAGGGATATCACTCACATCGTTGTGAGCATCAACGAACCTTCGGGTTAATCAGTTACTTAAGAACATAAATAACGGTAAAAAACAGCACACCATTAGAAATGGCTTCTTCTCATGAAATTAACTCACCTAAGGGCAACACAGGAGAAGGTTAGCCTCATACGCATAACCCAGATCAGCCAAGTCCTAAATGATCTAAGGTCACATATACTCATCCAGATGAGTATGTCCCTGACTTTACTTTTATTTTCCATCAAGATGAACAACTGCGATGGAGAGATCTGCAAGTTAACATCGTGTTACCCCCGGATAGATCTGCCCCTAACATGCTTTTCCATACCTTAGCATAGACTTACATGCAAGAACTGATTGTAGAATACGTTTTGGATGATTATGACATAAGGGATTATCGTTCCACAAATGCCCAACGTATTCGGGATGCAAGGCAGCAGAGCCAACATTCGCTGTTGAAGGGCAAGGTTCCCCATGTCATTAGTGAAATAGGAGATGAGGAACCCCTCGCAATGGGTCTCTTAGAAAATGATGTTCCTCCTCCTCACTCTGGTGAAGAGGTTAAACATCAGGGCCTTCGATCAACTGTACATGCTACAGGCCCTGATCCCCGTGAGCACCAATTGTTCACGGTAAGAACAACTACTCACACTAATGACAGACTATTGGGTCATTACAATGATCGGGGCTGAAGCCGAAGAGAAGGTAAGAAACATCGCCATGGTGATGGATCCCCTTCTTCTTCTCTTTCATCTCACCATTCACACTCTCCTTCCACATCTGGGCACACCCATCGTGAGCATAACGAAGAGAGTAAAAGTAAAAAGGAAGATGAAATACCTCGACAAGAAGGTCGAGAGGAGTTAGGACAAGGACAAGGACATAGGGAGAGTAGGGAACCACCACAGAGACATCACAGACATCATGAAAGAGATGATCATGATGAACCCCTACTCACAACCTGAAGCATGCTTGATATAACAGAGGCAGTTAGGATTCCCACAAGGCATTTAAAGGACAGTCGAATCAAGCGATTAGACATGAACAATATCCCACGGTTTGAAGGGGGATATAATGTTGATCCGCAAAATCATTTGCAGGCATTCCACGATGCCTGTGCCTTGCAGAACATTGATAGCGAGTGGCAGAAGCTTAAGTTGTTCCCAAGGACACTTATTAAAGAAGCAGAGAGTTGGTACCGGTCCTTAGAACCAAAAACCATCAGGAGGTGGAGTACGATGCTTGAATTGTTCAACAACAAATATCAAACTTACTCCAGAGTGTTCAATTTGCGTAAGTATATCCAAGGCTGGAAACAAGGTACTCATGAACCCTTGGATGCTGCCATGGTCCGTTACTATACACTGTTACATCGTTGCTCGGGCCATGGGTACGCTAAGCGGGATCAACTTCGCCACATCGTGGATGGGCTAAGAAATGAAACGAGAAGAACTCTTGGGACTTACGCCCAAGGGAGACTCTCCCAACTAAGAGCCCATAAATTTGAAAGCTTGTTGGAACAAGTAGCGCAAGAAGAGGGTGAGCTACAAAAGAGAGAAAGTGCGGAAGAATACAACCGCGATCCCTCCCTTCGCAAGAAGGGAGTAAAATTCTGTGATGAGGAGGATGAGTCACCAATTGAAGAGTTGGTGAACTGGAAAACCTTGCCAATCCAAAAGTTAACAACAAAAATAGCGGCTAAGGTAGACGATGTATGGAGTTCCTTAGACTCTAAGATAGATATAGTCTTGAAAATTGTAGACGAGTCTAAGGTTGAGAAAAGTAGTGACAAAGGAAAGAAAAAGTGGAGAGATTTAAGCCCTGAACATAACAAGGGTAAGGGGAAAATTCCTATGTTCGATGAGGCTGTAAATTCTGATTCAGACAATGATAGTGGATGTGAGGTTTGCTACTATGACCATCCTAAGGGATGTTGCCCAATTATTTCACATCTGTAGGAGTTTGGGGTGTATGCACTAAATCCAAGACTTAATCAACGGCAAACACCTCGAAGGTTACCTTATCCACAAGGTAACCCAAGGCAATTCCACCAATCACTAACATATTACCCAAGTGGAACGCCTCCATAGCCTGTTGGACAACATCAGCAGTGGCAATACCCACAGTCATGGGGGATGCCACCGCAAACACATTAGTACCCTTACCGGCAGCCTGACCCTTATGGTTATTATGTGCAGCAGCCGATTTCTCCAAGTGACTCTATGGGTCACGCAACCCCCAACCGTTGCTACCAAGCTCGGGAGTACTTCAGAAGGACTCCTTCTCCTCCGGGAGACACTCCATATCTACATCATCCTCCTAATCCAACCGCACCTCTTCCACCTCAAGTAGTTCCCATAACACCTCCTGCTCCAACAATGCAAGGGGAACTTTCTCCTCAACCACAGCAACATCACACTGTGAGAGCTGTAAATATCCAACCGGGTACTAGTTCTAGCGACAACTGTACAAAGAAGAGACCTTTTTTCAGAACTAAAAGCCTGGACAAACTCTCGCAACAACAAGTGGTTGAGGCCATGTACATGCCTCCATCATCTAACACTTCGAAGCACCCTTTTAGTCCAAAGAAGTGTAACGCATACGGTTATGCTAACACATACCGTAACTGACTGGATCAAGGTAGGCCACCTTCCCAGGAAACTAACTAACCTTGGGAGTCCCTTTATTTATTTGCAAATCGCTGGAAATGCACCACATTGGGCTCTTCTTGACTCAGGTTCCGGAGTCAACTTAATTTCACAATAGATGTATCACACTTGGAACCTGCCACAACTTAAGAAGAGCAACATCCAACTAGAGTTGGCAGACCAGTCCATCACGATTCCCTTGGGATTGGTGGAGGATGTTATTACCACTGTGTATGGTTGTTCCTACCCAGCAGATTTTCTAGTGATCGATGTTGACAACAACGAAGGGGACTTCACAATTATAATGGGAAGGGCATGGCTAAGCACAGTAGACGCATGCCTTAGGATCTGCTATCTTTCCATGGAAATCTCTAAGATCAACATATGTGGAAAGATCGAGAAGAGGGTATTTCCATGCATCACATACAGTGATTCATTGGGTGATGACATGGAGGAAATGTCTCCATGTAACATGTGTGCCCAAGAAACTCTGCAACAAAGATGCCTATATGTAGCAACCACACAAGAAGTAGTAGACACCCAGTGGTTGACCGCTACTCATAGGAGCAGAAAAATATGCATGGAACGAACTGAGGAAACTCATGCCAACAACTGTGGCATAGACACATTGGAACATGAGCGTCGCCAACTTCCACCCCTTAACTTAAGATCATCAATTGGGAGAAGTTGGGCACTGTTAAGAAATTCAAACAAACACTCACTATTTCGGATCTCTCCCTTACAACTCAGTAATGGGGGAGATGGCCACCTATGCTAATCATATGGGGCCCTTAGTTCTTTCTTAGTTTTTTTTTACAACGTTTTTTGTTTTACACATTTTTGTCTTACAACTTTCTTTAACTTTTGATGTTTTTGTTTTACACCATCGTTATACTTTTCTATTTTGTGTGTGTGTGTGTGTGTGTGTGTGTCATCCACCATGTAAGTTCGTCACCCAATAAGTGTTCAGGACGATGGAATGAACTGTTTTTCATTAATTACTAATGTTTGGTTTTTACCTTTAAGTTACATTGTTGATACTAAGGTGTGTTCCTTTTGATATGGTAGGCAATGAGATCACTTCATCCATCCATCAAGTCTACGGTTTCCCTTGGCTTGGAAATGTACAGTTACCTTCCAATAAGAACTTTAACAAATTGGTGACGGCATTTCTCAAACTAAGGAAGGACTCAAGGATTGCAAAGGGTGTGACCTAAAGGGAACTTAATGCTCTTGTGTTGGTTATTCATTTGGGTGCTTAGTTGTTTTCTTCTTGATTTTTCTTACCGTTCCGATGTTACCCATTCTTCGGAAGCTGAGACAATAAAAATAAATAAGTCTTTGCATGGTGTGGCCCCCACGCATAAAAACAGAAAACACAAAAAAAAAACCAAAGTGAGGATTCAAAGCACACCCCTTAGACGAAATAAAATTTGGGCTACAAGCATTGGTTATGAAACCAAAGTGTTCCCTCTAACTGAGGCCCTTCTCGCTTCCCATTCTCTCCTTTGTTTCATCGGAATGGTGGTGGCTCTTCGAAGATGCATCCTTGTTTTCCATGTGGATGATTTAGCCAAATGCATTAATGCGAAGTCACTAGAAGTGGTTGGTTTGAGCCAGAGTTGGAATGAGATTCGCCAAGTCACATTAATCATAAAACACATAAGGGGCTGTACACCACCTTGTTCTTGGGATTCCATTTCACTTCTCTTCTTTCCCTCCTTCTCTCCAATGTTCACCTCATTGCCAGTTGTATCATTAGTGTATATACTTTGGTTAATGCCTTGTTTTCTTTTTGGTAAATTCTTTCGGTTAAGACTTTAACTCTTATTCCAAAGGACATTCCCTGAGCCTACGGACTCTTTGAATGTGGGATTGTCAGGGCATTAAGGGCATGAGCCTACTTTGTGGAGGACCCACTGACAATCCTATTTGGAGCATTAGTTAACTTCTTTTCCTTAACATTTTTGCAATTAATTTTATTTTTGTTCATTTCCATCTTGACATCCACTTCACTGATGGCATCATTGTCCCTTTTTACCTATCTTTCATACTCCTTTTCTTTCTCCATTCTAACGCTACCGGAGGTTCGCGATTAGTCATGGGGGTATGGGGCCTAATTTTTCGATTTTTCTCCTAAGCCCCGAATTTTTTCGTTTCCCTTCCTAACCCCTACACCTTTGGTACTCATCATCCACACCTTCCCAGATCCATATCATCCATACCACACCCTAGCCAATGAACCTAAACCGAAGCAAGGTATTATTTACTTCATGATTCAATTACCCTTGCTAATATATGATTGTGTTGTGTGTGCAAATGGCAATCATACAACAACGGAATGGATCTGGAGCAAAAACTTGGAATGGACAGCGCTGAAGCAGCTATGCAAGGAGCAGAATCGATAATGCGCTTACGGATGGACAACAGAAGGCACAATCTAGGCATTGGCAGCAGCAAGACTCTTCTCTCTTCTTCTCTTCAATTCTCTCTCCTCATTCTCTCAGCTGCCAATTGTGGCCTGATGTCATTGTAATAAGGTGTTCACCCTTGTTGTCATGAACACCAGTTGTGTCAATTCTTGTAATAAAGACCCGTTCACATGTCATTCCATTAGTTCCACTTCCCCTTAATAATCCCATACCTACCTAATATCATTGTAAGGAACTCGAGGATGAGTTTTCATTCAGTCATGGGGGTATGATGAGATGCGACATGCACTGTGCCGCGATATCGCGTACGTGATATCGCGTCTTTTCCTGCGATATCGCGTACACGATATCGTGGTCCACCACCATATCTATAAATAAGAGGTGGCACTCCCTTCATTTCCCAATCCTGGCTAGAAGTAGCGAAGCTCTGGCAGTTTGATCCCTCCAGAGTTAGAATTTTTCCCATGTGCCCGTAGTAGGAGTCCTAGAGTGAACGGCTCTTTATTCGAGCAACTTTGTAACCTAAACACAAGTTGTGTACGGTAATAAAGATGAACTTGATTGGATAAACCTTGCAGTACATGGTTTTAATTATTTTTGTTATTTATTGCTTTCCTAGTGCACACAAGTATGACTTGATTACGAGCATCTACGGATGTGTACAGCTAATCAAGGAATCGGCTACTCGTCACAACGTGTGAATACAACTTGACTACGAGCATTGTGACTGCTTGGTAACCCAGTAGCGTATTCCAAGATCTACACTTGGTAATCCCAGTAGTAGTCCAATGTGTACGGCTAGTTAAGGAATCGACTACTCATCACCAGGCTAGAACATGTGATAAGTACGACTTGGCTACGAGCATCCACGGGTGTGTACGGCTGGCCAAGGAATCAGCTACTTATCACACTTAGGATAAATAGGTGCCTCAATACGACCACTTCAAGCACTTGTGTTACGTGTGGTGATCCCAGTAACGATTAGCGTTTGGTAGTCACAGTTGCATAGTTCAGGGTGTGTCCGGTAAGTGGGAACGGATGCTGACGCTAGTTAATTTAGACTTAGGAAATTAGTTAGATTTAGCTTAGTTTCTCAACCCTTTCCCACATAGCTTAGGAGATAAATGGAAAAATACCAAAAAAATCACATACCTTAGACTTTCTTAACCATACACCGTGACACATACAAGCAAGCCTGGGAAGACAATGAACAATTAACCCCAAGTGTTTCTTGTGGCGTTAAGGCATTTAGTCTACGGAGTTCGACCGGATCGCGCGTACACGCTCGTATTCGTATGGTTGAGTGTAGGGGTACCTCGCCACACATCAACCTATATGATCTAATTATGACCTCCTCTACCCATCACAAAGCACTAGTACAGATGTTGACCTCCATTCCTGTCATAGAGCACATCCCATTAGATGAGCATTCCATCCATGTTGTGATGTTGCCTCTCACACCATAGGAATTGAGCTCACCACCCCTTGAATTTTTTGATGAGGTGATTAAGGTCAACCGTGAGAAGGGTGAGGTCATAAAAACCCCAATGTTCATCACTATATGTGTTGGGCAATGCAAGATCTAAAAGGTGCATGTCGATGATGGGCCAACAACAAACGTTATCCCATACACTGTCATTAACAAGTTGGGCCTTACAAATCAAATTAGGTCAACCAAAACCATGTACCTAAAGTCCTTTAGCAAGTTACACATCATTGTCAAGGGTATTATCACAATAGCCTTCATGGCAAGGGAGCAATTCCCCACCACCACAATATTCCTAGTCATAGAGGAGATGCTAAGATTCAACCTAATACTAGGCATGCCTTGGCTGGCCTAGCTACAAGATGTCTCCTTCCTAATTCATTAGAAAATCCACCTTCTATATGAAGGTGGTGAAGTTATCATCCAAAGTGATAACATAGCCCCTTTGACCATTAATAATATAGATATGGAGCAAAGGTTAGAGCTGGAATTTCTTGATGATGTACCTACAACAAAGGATAAGGACAAAGCATGTGATTCAAACCCACCTAAGAAGATAGAAAAAGCCAACAGCTTACCATAGGATGCCCTATGGGTAGAATTTCCCTCCAATGTAGTGAGTGAGAGTCAAGGAGACTATTAAATAGTGCCCTCTAGGCCCTACATGCCTCCTAATCCACACCAAGTTAGGAAATGACTATGTAACTAAGGTGACCCCTTAGTCCAAGAGTGTGCTAAGGACTTGCTCACTATCTACTTACACCCTACATCTTGCTCCCCATTTATGTTTCATTAGCATTGTAGCATATTGTGTGCATTAAGTTTAATCACTTCATTTACAAATTGCATTGTCTATGCATTCAATAGCTAAGCTTACATTTCTACCATTATTACTTTAATGCATTTTATTTTGTGCATAAAAAACATAAAAATGCATAAAAATTATAAAAGCTAAAATTACAAAAAATGATAGCAACTTACACAGCCCAAAATGGCCTTAAACTACTGTGTTTTCTGAAATGACCTTAAACTACCATGGGCCTACAATGACCTTAAACTATCATCATGGCCTGAAATGGCCTTAAACTAGCATCGTCAATCTCATCATGGCCTAAAATGGCCTCAAACTAATGTCAACTCATAGTGGCCTAGTTACACTATCATCACATAAGACCGAGTTAGCAAATAAATTTATCACATTATAAGCATAACAAGTGCATAGCAAATAAAACATGGTGAATACATGCATTAGATATCATATAGATAAGAGTACATAGAATGAGCAGCATTATGAAACAAAAATATAGAAAAAATGCCTGACTTCAAGCTTACATCAAGTCATGCTTAATTACTAACACTAGGTGGAGGTGGGAGTTCTTCTTCCTCCACCACATCGTTGGGCCCCATAGCATCTCCTGGTACCCACTGCAATAACTATAGCAAGTAGGCATTGTTAGTAAGCAAAATTGTACTATACAATCAAACTCAAAACATGAAAAAGCTAAAACAAAAGAAAATAACCTAAGAGGATCCTGCATTGGTGTCTTCTGGAGACAACCTTTTAAGGCCAACCTTTAAGCACTAGAGGATCTTGGTCTCAAAAAGTTGTGTCTAGTCCTCCAAGCCAAAATCAATCCCCACAAGGGTTGTGTCTTTGTCCATGGAGCTCCATGCAAGTAGCTCCATTAAGAAAGTAGCAAAAGAAGCCTCTCTCAAAGGGATGATAATTTCCATCTTAGAAGAGCCACTCACCACCATATGCCACGTGAACAACTCATACACCAACCTTCTACCAATTGCCTCAAGGAACATCTTGATGTGGTAGCATTCGGTAGACTTCTCTTTGTACCATCATAGGTACACATTTCACTCATGCTTATATTAATGCTTATGATTCTTCTGAGTTTGGCCACACTGGTAGACCTTTATGCTCTAATTTTTCTAATCTTGATTTTTCTAGGCAAGCAAGTCCATTTGCAACCATTGCTTAATCAAATCCCATGTGACCCTCATTTTTTCCTTTGAGAGTTGTCCAGTATTGGGAATACTCTATCTTAGAGGTATGCTAGGTGTTGCCTCTATGAGCTCTAGCCACCAAGAAATCATATATAGATTGAAGCTCATTAATCTTTGTATCTGTAATGATAGAAAATGTAGATTGCTGGAAACACCGAGGGGATTTCCGTGTACACAATTTTAACCTTAGATCCATGTGAGGGCCATGCTAGAGAAAATGAATCTGAGGTGCCCTGAATGGTCTTGTTGATCAAACAGGGACTTACTTAATCAATAAATTTGTTAATAATCATATAACGAGGAGATGATTTGATATGAGAATATATTATCAATTTATGAGAAAATGAGATCTGCTCCAATGTTGGATCTCGAAGGCAATGAATGGAATGTAAATTATATGAAATTATTGTAGAATTCAATATGAACAAGGTGCAATGAATTGAATCTGGAACATACACTATCCCGAGATCTAGGATCTACCTTATAGATAAATATGGTAAATGCAATGGGATTTACAAGCAAACTTTGATTTGGACGAAGTGTCCACCACCAACAAGAAGCTAATTAGAGAGTAAAAATGGAAAGGCCAATTTACCTCGTTCTAGCCAATTTGGGTGCAAGGGAGTTAGGCTTGAAGAAAAGTGTCTACTAACTTGAAGTCTCTAGTCAAGAGCTTCTCTCTGTCATCGTCGATGCTCTTCTCGTCCTCTCGCCAATCATTTTGCCAACTCTGTCAAAAAATTTCCAACCCACCCTTTTGAATGTTATCCACCGAGGTATTTATAAGATTAGGGTTAGAAGAAAAAATGCACTTTAGATGATGCATGTCCCAGGCCCACAAAATTCCATTGACCTGATGTGCTCTAGCTGAAGCTCGTGGTGCTACGCTATGTTACACTCTAAAGTGTAGCATAGCGTAACTACCCTTTAAGAAGATAGTTCATTTGGCCTTGTCTCTTGCACTGAATAAACTATCCCATGACTATGTTGTGATACACTGGGAAGCGTATCATGGTGTAATGACTGCTACTAACTGGATTTCATTATGTTTGTTGCTACAACTGAGTCAACTATGCTTCCTGTGTTACGCTGCATAGCGTAACATAGCGTAGTATGGAAAAAGTTAAGATTTTTGAACATGGCTAACTCACAAAATTAAAGTGTTGTTGCTGTGCATCCCTTATGTTGTTCTATTCTCCTGGAGTCCACTACATTGAGTTGCGTAGCGTAACGTAGCAGGCTCTTAGCCGGAAAGAGAAAACTTGCTAAGATGTGCCACTTGTTGCAAATCCTTGCCTAAGCCTCAAGACCTTGTTAAATCATCAAGGTCTTGAAATTTCACGGTGTTTCAATGGAACCTCTTTGTTGACATTTGGAGGGCTTTCCTAAGACATGTCGACAAAGAATACGAAACACCATAGAGGCAAAGACACCAACATCATCCGTCGGCAGCTGCTCAGATGTTGCCCTGTCAGGCCTAGAAGTGCGAAGGTGAGAACGCAAGAAGTAGGAGAGGATTTTTCATTTATGAGGTAGGGAGGTTTAGGGAAGACTCAAGCATGAGTAGGATACTTCGCAAACATGCTATTAGGCATCTTCTCGTGGGTGTTTTCTCAAGAAGTTACATTGCTGTACTATATATGTAGGGCTTGCCTGGATGAGTTTTGTTATGCCCATATGGCCTAGACGAGTTGTGTTTCATCCATTTTTCCTAGCTTTGCCTATTTGTTTTTCAATATAGATGCTTTTCATGAGGTAAGTTGCATTATGGAAATTCATGGACATGGTGGTTATTATGTGCGAAAGACATTCTGTATGCTCACATTCTGTACAAACAGGAGGAGAGGGTAAGGGCGGTTGTAAAGATAAGGGAAGGAGAAAGTAAGAGAAGGTACCTAGTGGGGAAAAGGGTAGGGTCTGTACTCCCAAGTAGTCAGGCTAGTTTGAGTAGCCACCTCAGAACGCTATGATGCCTCATCCTCCTAGTGAACACATTTTTGAAAAATGCTATCGTAGCAAGTGACCTGCAAAACGTAACAAATAATAGAGAACAAAAGCAATCATCCTAATCACTGGGAAGGCTGTTGAAACAAGTGTCATCCAAAGAGAAAAGAAGAGCTTAGGCTATGGAGAAGGGACCGTAGCAAGAGGCACTGGTCCCTTTGTTGACACCACGGCTCAGGAATTTGCTGTCAAGAGCCAGATTCATCTTATCCATATGACTAGGTAAGGAGCTAGTTAGATGAATCTGCTAAGCTAGGATCTAGTGGTGATGATGGCTAGAGGTAGCCAAGGCTATGGGTGGCCATAGTTTCCTTGGGGCTCCGAGTGGTGAAGCTGACCCTAGGAGTTGCAACTACAGAGTGGCTAGTTTTACATCATAGTGGACGTTTGTTACACTGCCAGTTTTACATCATAACAGATGTTTATTACAATGCCAATTTTACGTCGTAGTGGACATCTGTTACAATGCTAGTTTTACATCATAGTAGATTTTTGTTACCTTGTGTTTAAGTTGAGCTATCATCTAAATGTGGTACTGCTTCAGATACATGTGATTCACCATATTTGAAAGTTCATTATCATCGTTGTCCGCTAGCCTGAATGCTTCGTTGCCATATGCGTTGACAACCAGGAAAGGGCCTTCCCAACTTGTAGAGAATTTTCTTACTGGTTCACGAACGACCTTAAGAACCAAGTCTCCTTTCTTAATTGGTCATTGATGTAGGTTGCGATGATGATTCTGCTTCTACCTGTCTTGATATTTTTCGATGCTGTCGAGCATCTAGATGCATTTCTCCTCCACTAAGTCTAGATCCACAATCCTGTACTTGTTGTGTTGAGTCTCATTTATAACTATGGAGAGGACCATCTACAGTGAGGAAACCTATAGTTCAAGAGGGAATACTACTTCAGATCCGTAGACTAGGATGTAGGGTGTCCTGCCAGTAGCTGTTCTGCATGTCGTACGATAGGCCCATAGCACATAAAGGATTTTTTCATGCCATTGTTTCTTGTTACTGCTGAGCATCTTCTTGAGTAAATTGATAACCACTTTTTTTGTTGCTTCTACTTAATCATTTGCTTGCAAGTAATAAGGTGAGGAAAAAAAAATTTTAATACCAAGATTATTGCAAAATGATTTGGTTTCAGTACTACTAAATTGTGGCCTGTTGTCGACCACAATAGTCATGGGAAGCCCAAACCTTATTACTATGTTATCCAAGATAAAATGGTAGACCTGTTGAGATGTAGTCTTTCATAGGGGAATAGCCTTAATCCACTTCGTGTAATATTCAATGGCAGTGATAATGAAGTTATGTCCTATGGAAGACTTAGGCGTGATGGGGCCTATGATGTCTAGTCCCCATTCTTGGAATGGCCAAGTGATCTATGTGGTATGTAACTTAGTCAATGACACGTGTATCATATTTGCATAATGCTAACATGTGTCACATGTCTTAAATTTGGTTAAGAAATCTTGTTCCATGTATGGTCAGTAATACCCTAAGCATCTGATTTTAGCAGCCATGGCTCACGAGGCTATGTGTCCTCCACATAGGCCCTCATGGACTTCACTAACTATCCTTTGTGCTTGGTCACTATTAACATAGGTTAACAATATGCCATCAAAAGAGTGCCTACATAGAGTACTCTCTCCGATGATTACGTATTTCCTAGCATGCTTGCGGATTACGTCTTTTTGTGTAGGCGTTAACTCGTGCGGTGGTTCGTCATGCAGAAGGTAGGCTTTAATGTTGTAGTACCATTTTGGAATTCTTTCTACACTTAAGGAATATATTTTCACTACTTGGATGATAGGATCCATACATTCCATCATTAAAACAGGCCAGGTGGCAAACAAATGTGGTGTCACATTTAACGTTAGTGTAGCTAGTGCATTAGCTACAGTGTTCTCATTACGTAGCATGTGTGGAACGTTAGTCATTGTGAATTGTTTCAGAAGATCTTTAGCCATATTGTAGTAGGAATGTAGATGCACAGCTTTGCAGGCATAGACTTCCATGATTTTATTGACAACGAGCATTGAATCAGCTTGGATTATCAGATGTTGGACATTCAGTTCTTTGGCTGCTAACAATTCCTTAAGGAGCCCCTCATACTCTGCCACATTTTTCGTACAGGGAAATTCCAAGCAGTAATCCAATGGAGGAACATCCTCAGGGGAAAGTGTAATGACGGCGGTGGCATTGCCACCCCTGGTAGCTGAAGATCCATCAAAGTATAACATTGCTTTGAGGCTTGTTGATATAGGGCTTAAACTATGTACATGTTCATCAGGAAACTTGTGCTCTATCATGGCCTAATCATTAACAGGTGATGTTACTAGCTGGACAGCTATTTCTTGGCCTTTCGTGGAAGATTGGCCAATATAGTGTAGGTCAAATTTTGTTGTAATGGCTTTCCAGCAGGCTATCCTACTGCTCTAGTATAAATTGTTCGTGATTGCGCATAGAATGTTGTTCTTGCAAATTACATTAACTTGGCTATAGAAAAGATAGTGTCTACATTTTTTAAGTACAGACACTGATGTCAAGAAGTTACACTCTACATCATTGTACCTTGTTTCGTATGCAAATAGAGCATAACTTAGATAATAGATAGGGATCTCTAACTTGTCATCCCTCTTTTGACACAACAACGTAGCTATAGGCACATCTAAACTTGCTAGATAGATATAGAAAGGCTAATCCCTTTGTGGTGGGAAAACCATTGGCAAATGTAGCAGCTCTTCTTTTAGATTATCAAACACACGTTGGTAGTTCTCGGTCCATTCGAAGTTAACCCTCTTCTTGAGAAAATGTTGCATAGGATATAATTGTCTGTCAACTTCGAGAAGAACCTCCTAATAAATTGTAACCTACCCAGCAACCCACGCAGTTCTTTGAGGTTTGTAGGTGGTGTTAGGTTAATGATGGCCTTAACCTTATCAAGGTTAACTTGTATGCCAACCTCCAATAATACAAACCCCAACATGTGTCCGATTTTGACCCCGAATACATATTTTTTTTGGTTTAGCCATAGGTTGTGCCTAAGACATCGCTTGAGGATTAACTCTAGATCCTCTGGGTGATCTTACGAATTTTTAGATTTGATAGCTATGTCATCTACATAGTTGTTCAATCTTTCTAAGAGGTAATCTCTAAAGATATATGTCATTGCACGTTGATAAGTTGCTCCAGTGTTTTTCAGCCCGAAGGGCATCATGGTATAACAGAAAGTTCCCCAAGGGGTCATGAAAGTTGTGGTCATTTGATGTTCTAGGTTGATACAAATTTGATTATACCCCGAAGAACCATCCATGAAGGATAGGAACGTGTGTCCAGCTGTTGTGTCGATAAGTTTGTCAATACCCGATAACGGGAAATTGTCTTTAATCGTTGCCTTGTTTAGATCGCGAAAGTCTATACATATGTGTATTCCTCCCATTTTCTTAGAAACAACAATAATATTTGACACCCAATCTAAATAATCAACTCCCCAGATGAAACCAACTTGATATAGCTTGGTGACTTCATCACGCACTACCAACGCGATTTTGAGCTTAATATTCCGTGCTTTCTATCTAATCACTTTGATACTTGGGTTTAACATGATGGTGTATTGTATCAGTCACGGATCTAAACCTGGCATGTCTTCATATGACCATGTGAACATCGTAATGTTATGTTGGAGCACTCGAGATATATTGCTCTACATTTTTTGGTCAAGGATGGAACTAACCTTCAAAGTTTTTCTTTCTCCTTTGTGTGTAACCACAGAGACTTGAGTGAGGGGATCCTCGATCACATCACCAGCTTCCAGGTTTAGGGTTTGGGCCAAATGTTCTAGCTAGTTTGGGGATACTTCTGAGGTTGCTATGGTTATGTCACAGGAGGAAGCGTTAGTTCTTATCATAGCAAGATTAGTATGTCTAAACATTTTCCCATATGGGCCCGTTAGGGCTAAGGGTGCGAGTAAAGCTTCGTCCATTTGCAAACTGACCTATAAAACCACCAAGAATGGAAGTTGTTACATTTTTTGTCAACATGGTGAAATGATAGAAGGTTTTAAAGGTACGTGTCAAAAAGGTTGCTAGTTTAAGGTCTTAGCGAACCATTACAATATACGCAATTTGTAAGAACAAAGCAAGTCAAGTTTCCTAGGTATTAGCATAAGGCTTTCTACGAACTATGATGAAAGATATAACATGGCATGTCTAGCATGTCAAAATAGCTAATTTAGGATTTTTTGCAGACCGTAGTTAATGCGAACGGATTATGAGACAATAAGCTATGCATTAGTTTAGGGTCTTTTCGAACCATCATCAATGCAATATCTACGATATTAATGATGTGATCTTCATGCTTCATGTCAAACTAACATGTCTGCATTTCAAAAAATTTCTGTGTTGATCAGACATGAAAATAACAAGTTTTCACCATCACATTCATAAGTAGATGGATCGTCCTTAGAGTAAACTATAAACATTACGAGGTTGAGTTAGGTTGATGCAGAAAGAAAGTGTAAGTAGACAATTTTGCAAAGATTGTTTAGGCATGACCATGGCACCGAAGACCAAAGGCAAACATGCCAAGTTGGCAAGGATTGATGAAGTGCAGGAAAGCTTGGGGAGAATTTTGAAGGTGTAGGTCGCGACTCGGGAGGCTACTCCTCTCGCCTAGGAAGTCATTTTTTTACCCTCCCTGTATGATTATTGTTTTTTCTGTCATGGCATCGTAATTGTATTTGTTCCAAATATGTGCATTGTGTTCGGTATCGATACCTACCTGTGCTAGTTATGCTACTAGAGTTCATAATATTTCCTCTATCGCCGTTGTCAGAGACAGACCTTGCATCGTCGCAAGGGTTTGGGTGATTTTGAACAATATCATGCAAACAAAATATGCAACTGGTCAAGAGTCTAGGTGTTGTACCCTTGTGCAGTGCAAATGGGGTTTCGTTGCCTTTCCCGTAATGGTTGCATGTTATGCTAGGATAATATGCAAGGTTACCTTTATTGCCATCGTTAGAGACAGACCTTGCACCATCGCAAGGGTTTAGGTGGTTTTGGTAATGCATTTCTAGCGTAACCTAATATTTTCTAGGAGTCAAGGTAACGAGAACCTCATTGTTGTTGGTATGTCTAAACTATTTTTCTAATAGTAGTGCATGCATTTTATTGTAAAGGGTCACGCGAAGGCCCGTCTTGATAGTTCTGGACATTGTGGGCATTCTGTGCTGTTTAAATGTCCCTATGGCCAATGTTCCTCCTCCCCATGCTAGTGTAGGAGGAGAGGCAGTTTGGTTTCAGAAGGGTGCATAGGAGTTTCTACCATTTTTGTTATGTAACTTTAGCGTGATTATTTGGTCACATCTGTTGACCGAGACAGCCGGTGTCATCCTATAAACGTTGCTAGTTGGATCATCACAGAGTATTTTGACGTTCCTGGTGGACAGATCAATCGAGGTCGTAAGTGGGAGAGATAGTGAACAAAGCGTCAAGGGTTTGAGGTGCTTCTCTTGGATCTGCAAGATTCCCAAGTTTAACTGTTATCATGCCTAAAACACATTATTTGTAGCTCGTCATCTCATGACCTATTTTCAAAACCCACCCAGCATCATGTACTATGCTGGTGGGTCAGTGTTTTCAAGATGTTATGATGTACTAATTTTTTTTGATTTTTTGTCAAGTATATATGATTGTTAACATTCTTTGACATAGGGTTTTTATCAATGCGGATGGTCTCCAAGGTGATACGGACATGTTATCTATGGCCGAAAAAACCATAAAGGAATTCACTTCCATCAGCAATGTGCATGCTGGTGTCCTGGTACAACTAGGATTTGAAATCCAACACTACCCTATTTGTTACGCCAAATTATTTGCCAATTGTAGAGACTCTAGATGGCTAGATAGGGAGTGGACTTTGGATCATCCCATCATCGTTGATGATGTGCAGGAGAAAACCATCCCACCGTTTCCTTTGTTGTTTGGACGTGGTAAGTTATGCTACACTGATCACCTGTGTGACTCTACAGGATGGGAACAGTGTATAAGGTTTTGTTATTTTGTTGTTTTGTCTAACCCATTGCTTTATGTTTAAAGTTAGGGAATCACGAGAGGTCATGGTCGTACCTTCTGGGCATGACACAGCCACCATCTTCTTTTGCTATGGTGACTTGAATGAAGCACAATGTTGGCTTTGCCATGGAGCAGCCCCAGCTACCATAATCAATAACCTCTAGGAAGCTAGGCTAATGCGGCTATTTCTAACTGTAACCCTTGATGTCACAGTAGACAAAATGTTGGCCCTAGTTAATTCCTTCAATGAAGAAGCGAAGCATCTTCACACGCATGTGCGTAATGTGTGTGTGAGCTTTGAAATTAACACTCAACTGTTCACCAGCTTTTTTGGCATTCCTTTTGATGGTCTCCCAATGGAAGAAAGATCAAAGAGAGGTTCTACGCATCAGAAGGACATAAAGGAATGACTAATGACATCTTGGCTGATAAAATCAAGCTAGAGGTGGCCAATATCATTTATCCCCTCTTCTGAGCTCACACCTTCCCCAAACTACTCTCCCAAGGAAGAATCCTTGGCATAGAGTAGACTTGGATTATGCATGAGGATATGGAGGACGGGACATGGTATAATTGGGCTAGGCACCTTGCTGAAGGCTTGCAGGCTGAAATGGTCAAGCTTCGCAAGAAGCTTGAGTCTCATTTCAACATGAATTTTGCCTTCTTCATAGCTTTTTTATGGAATTTTTCTGAATTCTTGGTGGTTCACAGGGATGGATTCTAGGTGTAGCAACATCGTAACCAGATTTCCAAACCATGGATTTCCCAGGTCTTCTGCATCATCCGATCCCAAGATCCTCCTAAGGGTATCGAGGAGTCACTTTTAATAATGACTAAGGATTGAGTGGCACCTCCCGTTTGAGGCCAAGATAGCATGGGTGGGGCACCCCCTTCTTACACCAACAATGCATTGAGGGAAAAACATCTAGCAGCAGAAATAGTAGCTTCATCGGTCTAGCAGAAAAAGCCTCATCTGGCTATAAAGTCTCCCGGCCCGACTGGTGAAGAGGGAAGGAAACTATGAATTAAATTTCATAGGATCCATCCCCCAGCTGGTAAGTAGAAGAATGACATGATTAGTTTATGTAGGTCACGATATGTATAGATGTCATTGTATCGCATAGCTCTTGTGGAAAGTGAGTAAGGTTTTCTTTTGTTAATTGTGATGTTTTCAACAGGAAAAGAGAAAGAGGTAAAGGAAATAACCCCTGAAACAGAGGCCATAGTCTTATGACATGGGGAAGAGGCCTCGGTTCTAAAAAATGTGGGTAGCACACACACTCCTATGCCCAAAAGGGAGACTGGTGTAGAGGATGCTGTGGTCCTTTCAGATGATCCAGAAAAGGAGGAGCGGCTTGTCGCTAGTGAGTTTTGTTGTTGTAATGTTTCAATTGGCCTCTGTCTACTATGCTATGTTTAACCTATTTTTTTTGCATAGTAGGCACTTCTAGTAACAATAGCGTACCTTTCTCAGTGGCCCCAACTCAACATTGGGGTGAGGCTCTTGATAAATTCACCTTTATGGAGGGCATTGTGAACGATATGATCGGTCGCTTAGAGCAAATCGATCCTAAAATCAGTATGAAAATATTGTTACATAGGCATTGTTGAAAGAGTGACATTGTGTTATTCTATTGCGTCTAACTGTTAGTTTTTATGTTACAGGATCTCACCTCAAATGGGATCCCAAACAGCCCATTGACATAGACACTACCCCTGAACCCTCACTAGAGGTGACCAAGGTGCCACGGGGCCTTTATGAAGAGATGCATAAATGTGCATTACACTCGCTCCATTCTCTATGGGAGTGTCAAAACATCAACGAAAATCTTTGGAAGAGGTTGTAGAAAGTGGAAAAGGAGAAAATGGCCCTAATAGCTAAGGTTGGGGACCTTGAGTCTTAGAACAAATTTTTGCAAGCTCGAGACACTAATGACGCGAATTGGCAGACAGCTATGATTGACTATGCCCATTATTGGATGGTTGTCAGGAACAACATCCAAGCTAGTTGTGAGCTCATCGAGCAAGGGATGCAAATGGATCTCCTAACCTAGAAGAACCAAGACTAGAAGGATTTTAGCATGAGGGTCCAAGAATGGGGGCAGGCACAGAGAGACCATAAACACATGTATAAATAAGAATGTGCTACCTATCGCCAACATTACAGGGATTCCGTGGTTGAAGCATGGTCCCTCCAAATGTTCCTCAATGTCATTAATGCTTCTAGAGCATATGAAAATTTCTAGGAGCAAGTGATAGTAAGTGCTTCCCCTGAAAGAGAGTTAACCCTCCCTGTAGGGGAGACTACTGTCCCGTCCTTCTTTCTTGAACTACCACAGTGGACACCTGTGGAAAAAGGGAAGGTAAAGACTAGAGCTGATCTAGGAGATGTCATTTGGTCCAAGCTTACTAAGGATGAGATCATGCAATGTCTGTTAGTTGACCTAGAACAAATTCCTTTCGTGGCCGACGTAGGACCATCACAAGTAAGCTATGTTATAGTTGTATTATTCTTATGCATGATTTCGATGGCGACGCTAACGTTTGTTTCATGTTAAATCATAGGATCGACATGAAGAGGAACACCATCGAGATGATGGTCCTTATGAGGATCCCCATGAGGAGGATCCCCGCAGGGATGATCATCTTCACGAAGAGTGTCCTCATGAGGAGGAGCCCTACAAAGAGAATTGCCCCCACGAAGAGACATCGTGCAAAGAAGACCCTTATGAGGAAGATCCTCATGAGGTGGAGGTGGAGTTAAATGATGCAAATGGAAGTGGCAATAAAGGGGATGTTTAGTGTGGCAATATCGGCCAAGCATTTTGTTGTAATGAAAAGGAATAAAGAATAACTTTTGGGGGTTTAATATGATTATAAGATAAACACGTTTGAGTTTTTGATGTTTATGAAGGAAAGCATATCATCAAAAAGGTTACATGTTTTAGGCCACTACGGGTCACCAATAGTTTAAGGCCATTTTGGGCTAGGTCATCGTATGCGTAAAAGAATAAACAGAATTTCCTGTTTTAGGCCATAGCAGGTTGTAACTAGTTTAAGGCCATTTTGGGACAAGATGCATATGAAAAAGCATAACAAGAATAATACGACAAGAAAGAGCGTAAATTGCATAATAGTAGACAATGTGGACTGATATAACATGTCATGCTAACATGTTCATTTGCTAGCTCCGTAGCTTCTTCTTGACCATTTTCAGGTTTGGCGATGCGTATGGATGAGGAGGCTTATTACAGAATTCCTCTACACCACCATCTTCTGCCTGGAAGGGTAGTTCAGCCCAATCCAAGCTTTCATTGGCCACTGTGTTGGCCTATTCAACTATTAGGATAGTGGTTTGATCTTCGGGGATCTCAACCTCTGAACCCTATTCCATTTCCACGTTGTTAACCGCTTGACGGGTCATCTTATCACCATGGATGATCACTTATCCTCCTGCATAGGGCAAGTGGATCTCTTGATGAATGGGTGATGCGACTACCCTTAATTGAGCTAACCAAGACCTCCCTAAGGTTAGGTTGAAGTAGGGCATCTCCTTGACGATGATAAACACTATGTTTGTGGGGAATTGATCCCCTACTACAAAATTGATGTGTACCATTCCCTTGACTTGCACTCGTGTCCCGTTAAATCACTTCAAACATGACGTTGTCATGAGATTGATCTGGTTAATCAAACCCAGTTTATCCACTCTGGGATATGGAATGACATTGGCAACAGCCCCTTCATCTACATGAATTCTCCAGATTCTATATTGGACAAACTAGATAGTGATGAACATGGGCGCTGTTGTCACTTGATCCTTTTCTGGGTCATCCTTAATGGATCTGTCATGAAATGTCAATTGGGAAGACCATGGTTGTTCAGAAATGGGAGGAAGCATAATCTAATGGATTTCTTCTTCCTCTACTAGCAAGCTCTCGTCCACAGGTATGGATGCTAACATGCGAACTATGGCTTCACGATGCTTTTGTGATGTCATCAACAAATCATAGAGGCTCAGCATTGTATTTTTTTTCTTAAGAGCCTTCTTAACTTACATAAAAACATCAAGGAGATCCTACCCACGATCAGGTTGTTTACCCTTCTCCTCTTCCATTCGTCCCAGGAGATGGATCTCTCAAGGAGGAATGGCTTTTGGTTGAGGATTGTGTTTTCTTGGGTAGGGAGAAGATGGTCATGTTTGCATAATGTTGGCCTTTTCAGAGGAAGGTGGGGCCAAGGGCTCTGAGGCTAGGGGTGTAGGCTTAGGAAGTCCCAACGTGAGGTGGTCCTTGGCTGTGTTTTCTATCATGCACCCTTCTTGTTTCTTGGTAGGTTGTGATTCTGGTGTTGACTTAGATATTTGCTCCTGTGTGGTAGGAGAAAATGACAACTTTGGCACCTTGATGACAAAGGGTGCCCTAGATGTGGGCGTGGGCTAGGCCGTGACTTTACCGATAGTGCGCTATGGAACAAAGGTCTGAGATGGGACTTGAAGGACTAAAGGTTGTCGCTAAGCCACGCCTATCGATGTTGATGGGCTTCTCGTCTAAGGTGAGTGAGGAGGCACATGCAACACAAAGGATTGCTTTGGCAATGCTTGGCCATCACCCTCCATACCTACTACGTTGATAGTGTACCATACATTATTTATATTTAATGGGTCGTGGTACACATGCATGGACTGGTTTTTTGGACAGACCAGACTACTGCTGTCTAGGATCAGTCTACCTTAATCGATCATGCATTGAATGCCATCTTTCAATGCCCAGCAGTAATCTGTGTCATGACCACATAGTTGTTGGTAGTCATAGAAACAGTCCAGTCTAAAGTTTTTAGGAACTGGTGGTTCGTTAGGTAGGGCCAAGGAGGGGTTCTTGAGCAACTTATAGTACCATCTATGGCATTTTAGAGCCTCCTTGGACACCTTCTTGTGTTGGATGTGGCCAATTCCCAGCAATTGCTTCAGAAGTTCTAAAGGCTTTATAGGTAGATCCGTGTATTTTGAGCAATCTTTAAGCTTACAATTAGGTTTTGGCTATGGGGATTCCTCAAGGGTGGATGCTATTTCTTGATCGGTGTTATTCAAGCTAGTTGTGGCCTCGACAAGTGCTGTAGATACCTTCTTGTTGTTATTTTTCTTTTTGGCCCCTTCGGCCACAGTTGCTATTGTTGTTGTTGTAGCTTTGCCCTTGTCTTTGCTCTTATTGTGAGCATTTTTGTAGACCACATATGCTGGGTCTTTGCTAGCCTCTACCGTGTCTTAGATGCTCTTAGTCTGAGCAAAGGCTTGGCTGAGGAAGTGAGGAGCAAGGTAGTATAACTTAGAATTGATAAAGTCATTAACTGCCCCCTTGAAGATTGCCAATAGATGGGCCTCCACAATGGGTTTATGGATTTCATTCAAATTTGCACTCCACCACTATATAAACTTTTGGACTGGCTCAAGTGGATCTTGCTTAACTTCCATTAGCTGATCCAACGTGACCTCTGGTTTCAGGTTGTATTTGAAACAAGTCACGAATTGAGTCAATAGCTCTTCCAAGGTTGAGATGGAATGGCATGGAAGTGCACAATACCAATCCAAAGCTTTACCCATTAGGGGCATAGCAAAGACACAGATGATGGTATGTAGCCATTGCTGTAGTAACAATGACTCTAACCTAAAGGTGACTAGATGAGCATTAGGATCACCTTCCCCATTGTATTTTGTGAACTAAGGAAGTGGCATCCCATGAGGTAATGACAAGATGGGTACTGTTAGACTAATAGGATCATCATGGTAGAAATCCATGATCAATATTGTGTTAGAACTGGTAGCCTTGAGGCATTTAACCTCTTCGATAAGGATTTTGATAAGCTGGAAGGCTTGGTCCAGGCCCGAGGACAAAGACATTGGTTGAAAAATAGCAAGGAGAGCTACACTGGGTGGCAGGATAAGGGCAGTAGCATGGCCTATGAGCGATGTAGTTGCAACTATCCTTATGGGTGGTATTTCCTATGTCATCCACCACCATGTCGATGGTGCAGGCAGGGCAACTATGGTCGATTGTACCATAGGGTACATTGTTTGCGTAGCCGGGGGCACGGACAATGACCCTGGAGTTGGGTTTATTAGTGGTGAGACTTGGTGTTGATTATGAGTGAGATGGGACATCTGCATAGGCTACGTAATAGGAGATGATGTATTTGGAGCCCACCATGTGGTAGTGGCAGGTCCTATTGTGTAAGTTGGGATGAATGCAGGAGTTGTGCATAATTGCGAAGTACGCATTGCGTGCACATACGGTGACGTAGGCGTAGGGATGCGATGAGATGGATTGGCTAATTGTGACTACGGAGGAATGGTCTATGAAGGAATACCACTAGGGAGGATAGCTAGAGAGAAGAAATGTTGATGAACGTTATGTGCCACATGGTCGGCTGTGGTCAATGATAACGATGTAGTGATCATAAAAAGGGAATTTATGTGGGATGTTGTGGAGGGAGGAGCCACGACAAAGCTAGCATCACTATCTCCCTCAAAGTGGGAATCTAAGTCCTCCTACCCATCATGGTATGCTTTATCACAAAACATCTCATCTCATTATTTTGCTGATGCCCTGGCCATTAACAGCTGGTCCAACATCCACTATTGCTGGTCCGTTAGGGGTATAGAGGTGTTAGGTGAAGGAACGAATTCCTTCCCGTTATAGTATATGAACTCATATTCACATTTCGCTTCGAGTTCCTATGGGTAAATCCGTATATTTTTCATAAGTTTGGTGCAGAGGAAGTTGTAATGTTCCCTACATTGAGCGTGTTCCTCCAGCTCTTTATTTTGAATCCTGAGGAACCGGCGTAGCCACACTGGACTAGTCGGTGGTTCGACAATAGCAGGTGTAACTTGCAGCATCCAGGGATTTTCGAGGCTAGCAGCATCAACAACGGTGGTTGATGCAGCCATTCTCTATGCAGCTAGAGGGTAATGATAACTAAGATAAATATCACAAGGAAAAACACAAGCTAAGGCAAAAATGATCTTTCTATCCTGCAGGGTTCCAGAGTAATCATCGAAGCGACTAATCTGTACCTCACAATCATGTAAACAACCATGGAGGTATTACATTTCCTTTAGTCGAGAGTGGTATAGACAGCTTACAGGAATACCCATGAAACACGGATTAGAGGTTCAGCCCTCCTTCTAGCGCCAGAAAACTGTAACGATGGAAAACGTCGGTTGCTAGAAACACCGAGGGGATTTCTGTGTACATAGTTTTAACCTCGAATCTGTGTGAGGGCCATGCTAGAGAAAATGAATTTAAGGTGCCTTGAATGGTCTTTTCAATCAGATAGGGACTTACTTAATCGGTAAATTTGTTAATAATCATATAACGAGGCGACGATTTGATATGAGAATATATTATCGATTTACGAGAAAACGATATCTACTCCAATGGCAGATCTCGAAGGCAATGAAGGTAATGTAAATTATACGAAATTATTATAGAATTCAATGTGAGTAAGCTGCAATGAATTGAATCTAGCACATACACGATCCTGAGATCTGGGATCTACCTTATAGATAAATATGGTGAATGCAATGGGATTTACAAGCAAAATTTGATTTGGACGAAATGTCCATCACCAACAAGAAGCTAATTAGAGAGTAAACAAGAAAAGGCCAATCTACCTTGTTCTAGCCAATCTGGGTGCAAGGGAGTCAGGCTTGAAGCAAAGTGTCTACTAACTTAAAGTCTCTGGTCAAGAGCTTCTCTCTGTCACCATCGATGCTCTTCTTGTCGTCTCGCCAATCTTTTTGCCAACTCTATCAAAAATTGCAAACCCACCCTTTTGAACGTTGTCCACCGGGGTATTTATAAGATTAGGGTTAGGAGAAAAAACTTGGTTTAGATGATGCATGTACCAGGCCCACAAAATTCCATTGACCTAATGTGTTGTAGCTGAAGCTCATGGCACTACGATGTGTTACGCTCTAAAGTGTAGCATAGCATAACCACCCTTTAAGAAGACAGTTCATTTGGCCTTGTCTCTTGCACTAAATAAACTATCCCACGACTACGTTGTGATATGCTGGGAAGCATATCATGGCATAATGACTACTACTAACTGGATTTCATTATCTTTGTTGCTATGGTTGAGTCAACTGTGCTGCCTGCATTACGCTACATAGCATAACGCAGCATAGTATGGAAAAAGTTAAGATTTTTTAACATGGCTAACTCGTGAAATTAAAGTGTTTTTGCTATGCATCCCTTATGTTGCTAAGATTTTTTAACATGGCTAACTTGTGAAAACTTGCTGAGATGTGCCACTTGTTGCAAATCCTTGCCTAAGCCTCGATACCTTGCTGAATCATCGAGGTCTCGAAATTTCATGGTGTTTCAATATCTTTATTGGCCATCCTCTCCTATAGCTCATGCACACATTTCTATAGGTGCACATTTGAGCACTTGTAGACCCATAATTCTTTTGCACAGGAAAGCACATACTTGTTTGATGTCTCATACATGCAATGAGATACCTAATCGACTTTAAGAGGGAGACCAAGGAGGACATCCATCTTGTCCACCTTGCTTGGATCCCACCAAATGTTAGGACCTATAGGCATGTAAAAATTAATCAATCTTAAGAAAAATCTAAGCATGCAAGCAATAAATCAACACAAAGTAAAGCAACATCACACATACTAAGCATAGGATCTACCTATTGCAAGTGATCGACCATGTCCTCAATGATACCTTCCATGAAGGTCAATTTATTAGGTACATCTACCCATAGCTCCATGCAATAGGTAGACATAGGACTATTGGCAAGGACATCTAATGTTGTAACACAATGATGCAATTAGCATATAATCAAATAGATAAAGATGTTAGAGCAAGCAAACAATGACAAATGGCAACAGATAGTCAGTTACCTAGCAAGCCCTTAGGTGTGAGTGTAAGGGGGTCACTTAGTTGCACACCATCAAATAGGCTATCAAAATCAGCCCCATCAAGGTGGACCAACCCATCTTCCTCCAACTACTTGAGGATCTTTTTGGCCTCTAGTAACTCATCCCCATGAGCCTTCCCCTCCTTAGCTTGAGGAGGTACTTCATTTGCTATCACCTCAATGACTGCTCCTACTGCCCTCTCTCCTATCTCTGTAATTAACACATATATATACATAGCATGCATAACACATTAGTGCACATATGCACATTAGCAACATAATCTAGAACAAATATATAGAAATATAAACATACAGTAATACAATATATGCATCTAGCAAGTTACACATACTAACCACCAACCTCTATCTGCAAACTTTGAATCTTAATACAAATCTTCTTACTAGGCCTTCTAGCCTCAGGGGTAGCCTCCTTTGTAGGACATGGCCTCTTAATCTTTTCCTTAGATGGTTCCACCATCTCTACAATATAGTAATCTACCTTAGTCACATCCCCAATACCAACTAGAGGACTGTCACCTACACTATCGTGCAAATATTGTAACTATCCCATGGGACCCTTAGTTGTTATAAATAATGACTCATTGATCTCCTTTGGAGGGTCCTACACATGTGTGGTTGTGAATATGTGCTTAATCCATGGCATGGAGAGCTGCTCATGATCCTACAAAACATATCTTCTGCCATTGTGCATAACCAAGAGCTTTGCGAATCTTCACAAGTACCCTGTGAAGAACGAGAAGTAGACATGGAACCTCACTTGGAGGTTGAACCATAGCCTAGAGATCTCTGCATGCAAGCTAGTCACTATTTAGGTAGCCCAATTGAACATTGTACCCTTCAGGAGTACCTCCTTCATCACTCATGCCTACTCCACCCCAAGGATCTTTCCTTTTAAGAGCAACTTCGAAAAGGTATGAGTGTGGAGCACATCTTTAATTGGTATGCCATTGTGAGATCAAGTGGTCCCTAACTAGTCTTCAATCTCCCAATTATGGTCCACCTCCCTTCTAGACTTATTGACAATCATCGAGTGATCAATGTGGAGGCTAAAGAGGTCAGCAAAGAAGCCCTCACTAAGCTCAAGCACTACTGTCACACTGTGCTCTTGGGTAACAAACTGTTTGATGTCACCGCTGAAGGAATCAATGATGGTAACCATTTTTGCAACCAAGATACTCAAGATAAGGGCCAAAACTAGGTCCATCAACCATGCATATGTGAGCTTAGCAATCAATGCATCTAAGGCCTTATGGAATAGCCAATGCTATGCACCCTCCACATTTTCATACTTCATAATGAGGGTGTAGTTTGTGCAGTCCATCATGATCATTTTCATCTTACTTAAGGTAATCATAGCTGCAACAAAGGTAAAACAATGTTAGCATCATGCAAAAGGAAAACTAATGGTCATACATGAGCAAGTGCATAAGCCAAAACATAGATACACATATGGCATAAATGGGATGTTAGATAGGGGTGACACTATAAGCATCTCCTTAGTGTTAATCTCATAAGTAGCCCACTCCACATCCAACCAACCATGGATCATGAACCGCTCATATTCCTTCGAGTATCGAGTAGGGTAGACCTCTAAATCAGACCCCACTTACTCAAGCATAGCTACTTGAACATTTGAGCTACAAGAGAACACCTTGAAGGTAATGTGAGTCAAGGCTATAGCATCCACCTCATCATGTAGGTCATCCTCATCAACTCTGAACCTAGCATTAGTCATTAGTCATTAGCAAATTAACATGGGAAAGTAACAAGAAACAAACTATGAAAGTCATAAAGGCACTTACCCTCTAGCATAGTAGATAGTTGTAGGTGGGTTCTGAAGCAGGGTGTGCACTCATAACATAATAAATAGGATGTTGCTCTTATTTTAGCAACCAAGTCCCATCATGTGCCATATCCTGGACAATTGTTAAGTGCTTCTAGGACCTCTACTTGAACTACTTTCTCCATAATTGTTAGCAGTAAGCTCATCAAAGATGAACCTCATAATGTCTCAATTAGGCTTGGGCAGCAACATTTCAATGATGGTGCTAGCAGCCTCCACCGCTAAGTGTGACTACATGATCATACTAAACTACTGCAATAGGTACTCTAGGAAATCATGAGCCCCTAGTCAGAACCAGACCACCTAAACACACACCCACGTATCTAGTGCAAGGATGTTAGGAACAGGCTCACTCATGTAGCATAAGATGCTCATGAGCTCCACAATGATCAAGATAGGTTTCAATAGCACCCTGAAAATTTTGAATTCAAATTTTGACATAAAATTATTAAATTGAAGTTAGCAAAGTTAGCATAATATAACATGGACTAGCAAATTTTTTTTAATTTTGGCAATACACCCTGGGGCCTTGTGAGTATAGGACATCAACCAACTCATTTGACACACTTCATACTCACTAGGGTATAGCATGTTTTCACAAGTTTAGCATCATTATAGTTTGTAGGATTAACACCATTACATTTTGCAAGTTTAACATTATGCACAATTTACAAAATTTTCACAAAATTTTTCTAACTCTGGACTGCCTCAATGGAGAGTGTAGTCCAAAACTCATAAATTTTTCTAACTTTGGACTACCTCAGTAGCAAGCATAGTCCCAGACTACGATTTTTTTTAACTCCCAACTATGCTCTCTATAGAGTGTAGTCTCAAAAAATGAACTTTTGGGGTAGACACATTTCATTAAACACTTAGCATCAACTTTGTAGTCCTAGCTGCAGTAGTAAGGAGCATAGTTCTAGCCATTTCCCCACCACACCATATGTACCCTATGCCCATTGCAACATTGCATGCCATGCCCATTCCCCACTACATGTAGCCTCCACACACTACTACATCACTACATCCATCATGCCTACCATACCCTGCCACTTCTTCCTTCATAACCACCATCACACAAAATTGGTTTTCTTAAACAAAACATATAATATGCACCTTGGAACTAAGCATTCTTGTTGCCCTTGCGGCGGAACCATAGGGCACACAAAAACAAAACAACCATTGCATCGTGCGATGCGCTTGGCCCCTATCCATAGCCAACATTTCAAAAAATCAAACAAAGAAATTTCAAAGAAAAAAATGCAAAACAAACCCCTTGCAATACCAACTACCTCATGGCTAGCTACCCTCAGCTACCACTAAAGCTAGAACCCTAACCCCTACTTTGCCCCTACCTATTCCATGAGAATAGAATTTTCTCTATTAAAAAAAGGGGTGTAGAGATAAACCCCTATGCTACATCCCCTGCCCCATAGCGAGCCACCTATGACCACCATCAAAACCTCCCAGCCACCCTTCCCAAGAACCCCACACACATGCCAGAATTTTTAAAACAAAAGAAAAAAGTAGAAAACACCCACAACCTATGAAAAAACTAACACCATCAAACCTTGTAATCCCAAAAAATCCAAAAATCCTTTCATAGCCCCATTGGCCTTCCTACACCACATAGCAATGACCATTGTCCCCATAGTTTCACTACACGTAATAAAGCCTCTCCACCAAAACACAAACACTCCTGCAACCATGCACACCCTTCTACAACTACCATGGATAAGATGGTACATGGCAATGATGGCCCCTACCATGGTAGAGCATGCCAAGAGACTACGTCCCAAAGCCTAAACCCTCACTAAAGAAAATGACAAAAATGAATGAAACAAATGAGCAAAGGGGAGAGCATAGTTAGAGTACTTGGTTGACATTGATGACCCTCTCTCCTCCATGCACACTTGTAGTAGGCAACCCAATGCTAATTCCCCCTTGTCCATGTTTGCCAATCCTTGGTGCAAGCATCCACTCTAGTGTGTCATTGTTCCAACTACGCTCTCCACTAGTAGCACAAAACAACAATAGCATAACTATGTTTGGGATCTTACATTTAACAATAAGAAAATGACAACTTAACCATGCTAAAGCATGCCTATATACCCTCCTAGGATCATTTAATGGCCCACCAACCTAGGACTATGCCCCACACTTAGCCAAAATTTTTAAATTTTGGATGAGTGTAGTTAGGTGAGAGCATAATCACCCAGAGTTAGCCAAAATTTTCAGCTTTTAGTCACCCAATGAACACCCAAGCTAATTTCACTTCCAAAACATGACCAGCCTTCCCCAAACTGGCACATTTGACTTTTCAGAGTTTGCTAAGACCTAAAACTGGTGTGCACAGTCTACCAATACCTAAAACTAGCATGCATGACCTACGAAGGCCTAAAACCAACACATAGATGCCTACCTTCCATATGCATACTTAGGAAAAATTTTCATCACATTTCTTTTTATTCATTTGTGCATGTTAACTTTGTTAAGATGGGTGCCGCTTGATGTTTTTCTAGTTTTTTTTACAGGAACATAGCATGGCTATGCACAAGTAGCTTTTCTCACCTCTGGTCCTCACAGGACCTTATGGAAATATCAAGTGATGCAATGACCTACATTGCCTAGACCTTGAGCCTACAACCTATGTCAAGTACATAGCATCTGTAGAGGCACCACTAGACTAGCATGAATATCTAGTCAAGATTCTCGATCTAGAGGTAGGGGATGTCACAGTGGATCCCCTCATTGAGATCCCTATGGTTACACCTAATGTTGAGGTAAAAAAATTAAAGTTAAGCTCTTCTCTAGAGCCGTAGTATTCCCAAGACATCGCTAAGATGCTTAACAATAACATCAAGGCATTTGCATGGTCATACAAGGACATGCCACGCCTATATCTTTGGCTAGTCCAACACAATATCATTCTCAATCTCTGCATTAAACTAGCCAAATAGAAAGCATGCAAGGTTTGCCCTGAGGTGGCATTGGTCATCTATGATGAAATTACCAAGCTTTACAAAGCTATTTTCATTTGGGATATTAATTATGCAGACTAGGTCTCCAACATCATAGTTGCGCCTAAGAAAAATGGAAGTATATGCATTTTCATAAACTTCTAAAACCTAAAGAATGCGACGATCAAGGACAACTTCCCATTGCCCAATACTCATCAACTGATTGATACCATGACTAGACATGCCTTGTTATCCTTTATGGATGGGTCCTCGAGCTACAACTAGATTAGGATCAACCCTAAGCACCAACTTAGTACAACATCAATGATCCCCTGGGGTATGTTTTGCTATACCATGGTGTCTTTTGGACTCAAGAATGCAGGATCAACATATCAATGTGCAATGACATATATCTTTAGCAATTACAAGCTAAGCTTGCTCAACGACTATGTTGATGACATCACCATTAAGTCCAAAGTGATCGACAACCATGCAAATGATCTAAACCTAGTGCTTAAATGTTGCTTAAAACAAAATCTTAGCTTGAACCCCAAGAAGTGTGTTTTCAACATCAGAATGGATTAGATGCTCAATTTTGTAGTATCCAAAGCATGGATATTCATAGACCCCAACAAGGTTAAAGTCATAACCAACTTAGCACAATTCATACATAGCATAGTTAACTAATACATTATAGAAAATGCAACATTTGCTCAAGAAAGGAGTCCACTTCAACTGGATAGCTCAATGTCAACAAGCATTTGACAACCTTAAGTAATAGCTGGCACAACTACCTATAGTCCATCCTTTGCAAGGAGATAAATCTTTTTACAACTACCTTACCACTTTTGACACATCCATCTCTTCTCTGCTTTGTCAAAAGTGAGATCATGGCATAAAGGCCCTAGTTTACTACTTGAACCACACATTAGTAGCCCCAGAAATGAAATACCATGATGTGGAAAAGCACTACCTCACCTTAGTCTTCTCACTCAAGAATTGGAGGCATTACCTTTTTGTAGTTAAGTTAACATCATCTGCAAAAACAATGTACTTTGAGCAATCACAATGAACATCTACAAAAGCAATCATATTGCATGATGGAAAGCAATAACAGTGGATTTTGACCTATACTATGTTGTGCAAGGCTCAACAAAAGATCAAGCTATGGCTACATAACTCACAGCTTCACCCATACATGATTAAGTATTCATAGATCTAGAGTTTTCAAATGAGCATTTTAATAACATTAGCCAAGTGCTTAACAACTATGAGGCACTCCTACATCTCGAGGAGCTTAAACCTCTTAAGGGAATAGTGCCACTTCCATTATTGCACTTCCCTCTAGGGAGATTTAACCCTTCACATATCATTTTTCTTTCCCTTACACTAACAACATGGTGGAGTACAAAGGTCTCCTCCAAGCTATCCTTGTAGCATGCAACCTAGGGATCCAACACATAGCAATCCGAGGTGACTCAAAATTAGTGATCAAATAGGTGATAGAGGTTTACACCTGTAAGGCCTAACATATACAACCTTACACAACCTAGCAAAGCACTTTCTTCAACACTTTGCAACAACCGATGTCCAACATATTCCCTAGAATAAAAATGCCATAGCCAATGCATTAGCAACATTAGCCCTTAGCATTGCACCTGACATGTTCCATGCATTATACACTATGCCTATCATGCAAATCATTGATGTTGCATCCATAGCAATAGTAAGCATAATGCAAAAAGGACAGTGGTATGATGATATCAAGGCATACCTTCTATAGGGTGAGCCTCTGCAACATTTAACTACTACCCAAAAGGACACAGAACATAAACGTTCATGGCAATACATCATCATGGGTGATAACACGTTATGTCACAGATCCTATGATGGGATACTGTTAACCTACATAAGCAATAATGAAGTGCAAATGATCATTGAACAGGTCCATGAGGGACTGTGTGGAGGTCACATAGCACCTAAGGCAATGGGAAAAAAATTAGATAATTAGGCTATTATTGGCCTTACATGGAGTACAATTGCATCTCGAAGGTCAAAACATGCAACATGTGTCAATGGCATGATAACTTAAAGCACATGCCACCAACTAAACTACACATAATGTAGATCATGTAGCCATTCCAACGTTCGGGCTTGGACATCATTGGACCCATAACACCTAAGTCCTCCATAGGGCACAGCTTCATAATAACTACAACTAAGTATTTCACCAAGTGGGTTGATGCTATTTCCCTTAGAAAGATAACATCACAACAAGTTTGCAAATTCGTGCTTGATAACATCATGATCCATTTTGGCTTACCTATGATCATCATCACAGACAATGGGCCACAATTTAGTAGTGCCAAAATTAAAGCCTTTTTTGAGTGCTTTGGCATCAAGCATTCTTTTTCATCACCATACTACCCTTAGGCAAATATCCAAGAAAATGCCATTAACAAAGTCATCATCAACCTTCTGAAGACGTTGCTAAGAAACAACAAACAACAATGGCATGAACAACTAGTCTACACATGTTGGGCCTACTACACAACATGCTGAATAGTAATAGATAAGACAACTTCCAGTGTTTTCTATAGATCTAAAGCAATTTTTCCACTTGAATTGTAGGTTTCATAGCTCTAGGTGACCCGCTTGAACTTCATCAATGAAGCTCAATAGAATGAGTTGAGAATAGTAGACCTCAACTCAATAGAGGAGGAGTGCATGCAAATGTTTGATTGCATTGATTGGAATCAAGAAAAGCAAAGGCAAAAATGTCATTACAACCAGCACTAGTGCCTAATCAAGAAAGGAGACCTACTCCCCAATGTCCTTGGAAAACTTGCAGATAAATTCTCAACCAATTGGGAAGGGCCTTTCTTGGTCACTAAGGCCTATAACAATGGAGTATTGAAGCTTGCTAATTAAGATGGGAATGAGTTTTCCAATCCAATAAGTCATTTGTACCTAAAGCTATACTATTCCTAGCATGCAACACCACACATCAATGAAACATGATAAGCACTCATCTACCACAACACTAAATTTGCGAAACTTGTCATTGGGTCATGATGTTAAACTGGCATAATAGCTCATCCACTATGATGTTAAACTAGCAAAGCATTCATATGCTATGATGTTAACCTAGCACCTATATCATTTGTCTACTATGATGTTAAACTAGCAAAGCATCCATCTACTATGACATTAAACTAGCACACAACAATCTGCTAGGACTATAAACCAACACACCATGGTCTGCTAGGATCTTAAACTTGTAGGGATATGGTCTACCAAGATCTTAAACTAGGTTCATGGTTATTCATGCATATTTTTACAAGAAAGCAAGCAAGAATAACTCTAACTCCTTCTCTCCTTTCCTTCCCCCCACCCACACCATGCAAGCAAGGATACTATAGTCCCAACATAGATCACCTACAACCATCAAAACCTTGGGAGCACTTTTAGCATCATTTCCCCTATGTATTTTACTAGTTCTTCTAATCCTTTATCGTCTCTTTGACATTTGGAGCATTCATAGCATCATGGCTCCTAGGCATTTTCTAGTTTTTCAAGCACTTTTTGTTGCTTTGGCGTTTGGAGCACTTGCAGCATCATGCCCCTAGCCATTTCGCTAGTTTTTTGAGCACCTGCTAGCACTTTGACCTTTGGAGCATTTGCAAGATAATCACCCCTAGGCATTTTTCTAGTTTTATGAGCACTTGCCATTGCTTTGGCCTTCAGAGAACTTGCAACATCATGGTCCCTTACCATTTTTCTGGTTTCTTGAGAATTTGCCATTACTTTAGCCTTTGAAGCACTTGTAGCATCATTGCCCCCTACTATTTTTTTAGCTTTCTGAACACTTGTGACTAGTATAGGCTTTTGAGTATTTGTAGCATCAGCACCCCTATCATTTTATTTGCATTTTGTATTTGGTATTTTTCTTGTCTTCTTGGAGTTGTGTTTGCAAGGTGAAGCCCTGAGATAGTTGTGCAAAGATGCATCTCATTGCAATAGTAAGTCACCACATTGCTCTAATATGCATGATTAGAGTAGCTAAGCCTCTCAAGAGTGCATATCCCTACTACCATGTTATAGCCTACCTACACCCATCCCTATGTCTCCATGCCCTTTCATTACCATGCATAGTCAAGATTGTGAACCCCTCTGATGCATACACACTGTGACTATATGGCACCTTCTCAAGTCAAACCATAGAACCCAAGGTAGACATAATATAAGTGTCTCATGGGGAACCTCTATTGGCTAGTCAAAGCCTAGGTGGATGTAACACAACTCATATTCAAGAGGAAACACCTATCCTACAAATGCAACATGGTTTCACAAGCACCAAAGCAAAGTCCATACAGTGGCACACAGTCCACTTAATGAAAAGCAATCCATAGTTAGCATTTAGCAAAGCATAGAACCCAAAGAAGGTTCACCCCATAACAAAAAATAAGCAAAAATGAAAAATAAGAAAGTAAAAATAATAATAATAAATAGCAAATGGGGAAAAGCATGTTCCTAAGCAAATTAGCAACACTACAATTTTGCAATCAATTAGGCCTTGGATCCACACAAACTCTCTCATGAGCACTTCGCTAAGAAATCAACATTTTCAAAGGTAAGCCACCTCGATGCCATGGTCAACATCATTCATGCAGACTCCACATCCTACATCATGAAACCTTTTTTACACTCCATCTCCCCTTTTATTTCCAACAATTTACCTACACCTTTTACTCTAAGCATACCGCCATCCATAACACTCTTGAGCATGGTGTAGCGATATCTAACTAGGTACTAATGAGTGATGTTGGTTTGTGGTGTTTTGCTATTCTTTATCAATGTCTCTCAGGCCATTCCTCTAAGACCATTAAATTTGGACTATAGCATCCCAATTTCAAATTTGTCTAAGTGTTAACACAATGCAAATTTTTCTAATTGTTGGGACTATGCTCTCCACTGCCCCAGGGCATAGTTAGCTCAGTAGAGAGCATAGTTAACACAAAGGTCAATTTTGCAAAACTTTCTAGCTATGAAGCTAGCTACTGCAAATTTTTCTAAGTGTTGAGACTACACTCTTAACTACCCTAGAGTGTAATCAAGCATTGTCAACATGAAGGCCCATTTTTTGTAGAAATTTCCTATGTGTTGAAACTACACTCTCCACCAACCTAGAGTGTAGTCAAGCATAGTCAACTAGAGGAAAATTTTTGCAAGTTTTGACAAGTGGTAAGACAATGGTCGACCTTATTTGGAAGCATAGTCAACCTTCCATGAAGAGCGTAGTTAGCACACAACCATCATTTTGCAAAATTTTATCAAGTGTTGGACTATGCTCTTCCCCAATGTAAAGCGTAGTCAAGCATAGTCAGCCAGAATAGCCTCTAAAGACCTCCACAACATAGCACCAACATTCAACTCAACTCCAACTCACCTCGAACAAGCATAGTTAGCAAGATGAATTATTTTTGTACTCCCTTTTTGCCCCCAAATTGTAACTACGCTTGATCCCACTAAAGATAGTCGATAGCATACTCCCAAAGCATAGTCTTTAAAGTTGCATTTCTTTAAATATATTGCAATATTTTCGACACATGCACATGTAATTGGTAGCATAGTCATATACTCTTAACTTGGCAAATTCCAACAAAGTATAGTAGAGCATAACATTACTAGCTTTAGTAGAAAGCATATTTGGTTGACAATGTAGTCCCAACTGTCCCATTGACATGTGGTAGCCCCTCCACACTTCACAAGAAACCTAGCCCTATAAATACCCCCATCCTCAAAGTTTTATGGGTTGGAAAAATTTGAAGTAGGTTGGAAAATTCGAAGTACATTTTTCATTTTGGTAAGTTAAGGCATTCACAAATTTTAGGTTAGCATTTCGCAAGGTTACACACGACCATAGCTCACCGCAATACACCATAGACCATCGTAGTCCACTACACACTACGGTGGCCAACCTAGCAAGCACAGACACCATAGTAGAACCGCATTCTTCATAGCCAAACACCTCTTAGATATGAATACACTATCCACTACACCTATTATACACTGCATACCTTCTCATCCCTTTTAAGGTTAACTATGCTCAACCCCATTTGGGGTGGTGTTCCATTCTCTCTTGCTCTCTTTCTATGCATTTTTAGCATTTCATTTGCATTTTCTATTATTTTTATACATAGTCACACATTAACACCTTCATTTTTCAATGGAAACCTTAACTATGCTCACCCTTGTTGATACTACTAACACCACAAACACCCCTTAACACTTAGCATCATTTGGCATTTGCATTTTGTAAGTCCCTATTCGATCAACAAGACCATTTAGGGAACCCCATTTTCACTTTCAATATGCCATCAAGCAAACTTAGGGTCAAGCTATATACTTATGAACCCCTCAATGTTCTAGCCACCAATGTTTTCAATCTTATAGAAAAAAAGCTAAGCATGCCAATCAAAGGTATAAGGGAAAGACTGCTATAGTAAAGGAAGTTGTAGAAAATAAATCACATGATGATGGTGGATGTGACATTTCTTAATATGAACATCCTAAGGGATGTTGCCCCATTGTTTCACACTTATAGGATTCTAGGGTGTATGCTCTGAATCCATGACTAGAAAAAATAAAAACACCCAAAAGATTACCTTATCCTCAAGGTAATCGTAGAAAGTTTCATCAACAACACCAATATTATCCAAGTGAAACTCTACCACAACTATACAACTAGCATCAACAATGACACCAACTATAGTCATTGGGGATGCCACCACCAAGGCAACTTTACCCTTTCAGATAGTCAAATCCATATGGGTATTATGTTCAGCAACCCCTATCTCCACATGACTCTTCTAGTTACGTTTCTCCTTTCCAACATTACTAATATCCTTCTGAATACTATAGAACTCATTCTCCACATTCTAGAAGGGATACCACATTTAATTCTTATCCTCCTTTTGTTCCTACACCTATTCATCCACCCTCAATGAAATTACTATCTATTCCATCCATGTAGGATGAACTTTTATCTCATCAACAATAAGGTAATGCTACCATGGCCATCAATCTACAACTAGTTCATCAATTGAATGGTTCAAAATCTCATGCTCATAAAATATCATTTTTTTAATCCAATAGCCCTACTAAGCCCTCAAGGACTTAGGCAACTAGTCATCCTACTCCTACCTCATCCTCTACAAACCATTTCATTCGGATCCCTTCAAACCAAATGTCATCCAAAACTTATTCTCTTATGCTCACTCATGTCATATTTGATTGGATCCAAGTTGGCAACCTTCCTAGAAAATTATCTAATATTCGAAGTCCTCTTATCTATTTGTAGATTGCTAAGAATGAACCATGTAAAGCTCTTCTTCATTTAGGTTCTAGTGTGAACTTAACTTCTCATGAGATGTATATTGCCTAGAACTTGTCACCTCTTAAGAAGAGCAATATCTTATTGGAATTGGCAAACCAGTCGATTACTATTCCATTGGGATCCATAGAAGACATTATGACCACTGTCTATGGGTGTTCCTATCCTACTGATTTCCTAGTAATCAAGGTTGAGAATTGGAAGGGGGACTTCTCAATCATTATGGGAAGGCCATTGCTAAGCACTATTAATGCAAAAATAGGCATTAGAGATCTTTCCCTGAAGACATCTAAGAAAAATGCATTTGGAAAGATCAATAAGAAATGAGTTCCATGCATCATGTACAATGATACAAGATGCAATTGCGTGCAGAAATTCTAGTCCATGAAATAAGCATCTATTTTCATGTGCAGGTAGTGTGCACATGAATTAGATATTCAAAGGTGTTTGTACATAGTAGCCATAAAACAAGAAGGCACCTAGTGGCTAACCACTGATTTTAAAAGTAGCATAATGTGCATGTAACCTACTAAGAGCCTAACATGTGCTTATGTCATAGGCATGGATGAACTAAAGTAAGTTCATTACCAACTCTCTAATGATGAAAATGATAATACCAATTGTGAAGAGTTGGAGATCCATAAGAATTTCAAATAAGAGCCCCTAAATTTGAAAACTCTACCTACTGACCTGGAATATGCATTCTTATACAATGAAAAGTCAGTCATACGTAATGTCAAACTTGCTCTCAATAAAAAGCAAAACTATTTAAAGTGGTCAACAAATGGCCAACAATCTTTTCCTAGTCATATCTTGAACTCACTAGAATTAATCCATGAATATGACAACATTTCATTTATACTAATCCATGAAGCCAAGGAGGTAACCAAAATGGTGGTTGAATTCAAAATTAAAGTAGATCATAAATGAGGAGATTAAGCAACTCCTTAAGGTAGGGTTTATCTATCCCATTGTGGATAGTGAGTTGGTCAGCCCACTCATGATAGTGCCAAAGAGAGGTGGAAAATGATGGATTTGTATCGAATTCAAGTTGTTAAACACGGCAACATTCAAAGATCATTTTTGGTTATCATTCTTTGATCAGGTGTTGGACACCATATATAGGCATTACTATTACAGTTTTTTGGATGGTTATATTGGCTATAACCAAATCTAGATTATACCAAAAGATTAGGCCAAAATAGCATTCACAAGTCCTTGGGGGACCTTTACATATTGCAAGATGCCTTTTGACCTATGTAATGCTCCTACCACTTTCCAACACCTAATCTTAAGCATCTATTAGTAGAAAATCGATAGTAGAGTGGAAGTCTCTATGGATGACTTCTCCACTTATGGCACTACATTCAAGTAAGCCTTACACTACCTTGAGTAAGTGCTTAAAAGATGTATGTAAATAAACCTATAGCTCAATTGGAAAAAGATCCATCTCATGGTCCAAGAAGGAATTGTATTGGGGCATCAAATTTTGTAAGAAGGGATCAAGGTAGACCCCAAAAAGATAAGGATCATCCAAGGAATCACCCATTAACCAGAAACTATAAAATATGTTCAATCATTCCTTGGACACACTAGTTACTATCAATGATTTATGGAGAATCTCTATATGATCAGAAAATCATTTCTCAAGCTAACAAAGAAAGATGCTTCATTCATGTAGACCAAAGAATGCAAAAATGCATTCTAGAGCCTCAAGCAGAAGCTCATGGAGACTCCAATTCTACAAGTACCTAACTAGTTCAAACCATTTCATATAATGATAAATCAATCAAATTATGCCTTTGGAGTCATGCTTACATAGTTAGATAACAAGAAACATTCATATTACATCCACTACACAAGTCAAAGCATTATGGATGCATAGTTGAATTACACCACCATAGAGAAAGAGCTAGTGGTGGTGGTGTATGCTCTGGAAACATTTAGGTACTATGTGCTTCGATAAAAAGTGTTTGTGCACACTAACCATAGTGTCATTCTCTTCCTCATGAATAAGCCAATGATAAGTCCATGTGTCATACAATGGCTTATGATCTTGCAAAAGTTCATTCTTGCAATGGTAGAACAAAAGGGAACTATGAATGTGATCACTGATCAGCTATCTTAGTTATAATGGGATAACAAAGAGAAGGAGAGCCCACTCTTTGACCCAATTTCTAATGAACTCTTCTTTGCTGATGTAATAAATAAATAAGTACCCTTAGAACCAAAATTTTGTGATGGCATCCTCACTTATCTTCTCACTTAGAAGATGCCATAAGGTCTAGACTACAAAATGAAACAACAATTTCTTCATTGGATCCAACACTTCATAGAAATAAACAAACACCTTTACAAGGTGTGTGTCAATGGCCTAGTTTGTTGGTGTGTCCTTGATACAAATCAATTATGTGTTCTCCAAGATGCTCACGAAGGCCCTTGTAAAGGCCACTATGAAGGGAGATGCATGGTCATTAAAATCATAATGGCAGGATACTATTGGCCCACAATATTTAGGGATGCTCACCAATTTGTCTAATCTTATGAATGCTATCAATGAGATGGTGGGATGACCACAAAAATGGAGGGTCCTTAACTATGGATTCAACTACTCAAATCCTTTGACATATGGGGCATTGACTTCATGGATTCCATCACACCCATGTCAAGTGGAAAGGCATATATAATCATTGTCATTGATTTCTATACCAAATGGGAAAAAGTAACAGTCATCATCAACTATAAATCATCCACTACTACATGGTTTCTACAAAAAAAATTTGTAAATAGTTTTGGGATGCCATTTACAATGATATCTGACAACAAACCCCATTTTGTAGGTGCTACTTTTCACAAGCTTATGTTGTTTAGGGGTTGAACATAAATTAACACCTTACCAACCCTCAAGCCAATAGTCAAGTAGAAGTTACCAATAGGGAGATCACAAAGATCTTAATGAGAATTATTAACAAATACAAGAGAAACTGAAGCACAAAATTAAATGATGCCCTCTGGGCATACTACTCAACATGGAAACTTCTTATAGGCTACTCTCCCTGTGAGTTGGTGTACAAAAAAATTCCAACACTTTCAATTTAGTTTGAGCTTGATACACTTTCAATAGCCTATGACTTGGACCTTGACCTTATCCTAGCATAAAAAAAAAAGATTAATCAACCTGAATGTGCTAGATGAAAATCATTTGGTGGCCTTGTCCTTAAATGAAGTGTACAAGGCATTCGACAAACAATGACATGACCTAAGAATCAAAAGGATCAAACTTCAACCTAGAGATAAGGTCCTCTATTTGAACCCCACACATGTTCCTCAAAAAACCACATTCCAAACATTGTGGGAGGGGCCTTATAGCATCTAAGAAATATTTCCTTCTAGGGTCATGATCATATACAAACCTGAAAGCCCAAACAAGAAGTAGTTGGTCAACATCCAATAGGTAAAGCCTTTCCACAAGCCCAAGCAAGCCAGTGCAACAAATACCTTAACAAATGAACAATCACTTTTAATTTTTTGGATCTCCTCCTTCCAACTTAGTCATGGGAGAGATGGCCATCTGTGCTAATCATATACATGGCTTCTCAATTTTTCTATTTTTTATTTTACACATTTTTATTTTTGCAAATTATTTATTTTGTATCTTTTTTATTTTAAAACTCCATTTGGAACATTTTTCCACCTTCTCCATCATCCATCCATGTTACCCATAACTCACCTCACTGCTAATGTCCATGTTCTTGTTTGATTTCTTTGCCTGATGTACTTGAATTCTTTGGTAGAATCTTCTCGGTTTTGATCCTTAACTTTCATAAACCATTAATCACTTATGGATTACATGGACTCCTTAGGTTAAGGTTATGCAAGCATGCACCTATTATGGGGAGAACCTACTTGCATATCCTTGGTTTGGTTCATTAAGTACCTTATCCTTAGGTATTATTGCAATAAGAATTTTTCACGCATCCATCTTCTACATCCAACCATGTGCTCCTTTAAGTATTTTCTTTAATTCACACATTCTTTATAAAATTTCTGAATTTTTGAGCTTTCAAAGATCCTCTTCAATAATTTTATCATATTCTTGGCTTTTCTTCGACTCCATAGACCTTAAATTCATTCAATAATTTCTTGTTTTCTTTGAAATATTCAAGTTTGAAAATTTTGTTTATGAACCTTATAAACGGGACCCCGTTGACGAAGCCCATGCATATATGAGGCTCCATATATGTAGCGCTATCAATGCAATGCAAAAATAACATATATATATATACATACACACAACCCACCTTAGCAATTTTCACATTTTCTCTCAAACATCCAAGGAGTTTTTACATTTTTCATGGCCCAAAACCTTTCAAAGCCCATAACTTCCTAACCATTTGTCCAAATCATTCCATTCTTTGACCTTGTAGACCCTAGAGGTAAGCTCTTAGTCGTGGGGGCCATAAACATGCCATTCTTGATAGAAAATGTTTCAACATTTTTCTAACTCCCACAAAGGTTTAACTAAGAAATCAACATTAAAACAACAAATTACAAGAGTTAAACCCTTCCAATGAGCTTTGGTGACACTTATAATAAAAATTAATTAATAAAATAAGAAATCTACCATGATCTAACTCTAGCCAAGTGTAACTAATTAATGAGATAAGGTATCCAATTATTCTAAGTTACACATTATATCTACTAATCCATGAATGTTTTATGATCATAGATGACACCAAAAGGTAAACACACATAGGAAGGAGGACCATCTCAACCAAGGGAGAAATAGCTAAGAATAGGAAGGGGCCAAGAATAGGCCCAAGAAGAACCAAGTGCAACCCATGCCAAAAAACCTCTTAGGAAAGAGGCTAAAGTTGAGTCTCTTCACCAAATTCTAGAACAAGTGGGAATAACAGAACATTCCCACTGAGACGAGGCACTAGCTTAACAAGCAAACCTTGAGGTGACCTTGACAAAAGCCTACCTAAATAAAATTTGATTAAGAAAGGTCAAAAATATAGTGCTCTAAGAGTTAAAATTTGGCTCTTTCTTAGAGCAAGCACCTAAAAAGATACAAGACCAATTGAAGACCTCTCCCGTATGGCCAATTATCACTTCCAATGGGGAGTGGTATATGGGAGAGACATTCCTATTTTTGAAAAATGGTCAAAATCAAGGATATTTTAGTGCCCTACTCGATGCAAGCCATTGTAGAGGCACTTTGGTTGCCTGAAATTGGGATGAATCTTGTCAAGTTTCTAATGCAAGTAGACCCCAACATCAAAAAATAATGGGTTCAATGGTGCTATGATGTCAACCATGAGAAGTATGGTGCACTCACACAGGAAAAATGAATCCACTACAAGATTTTAGCCTTTTACCTAAATCCCATGATGAGGCCTAGCAAGATCACTATCTTTTCTATTTGTGCATGTGCTATTTGAGTGGGAGAGTTTCATTCAACCTTCCACAATTGATCTAGAGATAAAGAAGTGATTCAAGGAGAACGAATGTGAAAGGAAGACACTTTCCTTCTCATGCCTAATTAGAAAACAATGTTAAAGAATAGGAATATTCTGCTATCCTAATGATGTTGTCTAATAATCTAAAAAGAGGTGTAGCAATCACCGCCTCCACCTACCACTTAGAAAATAGTGTTGGACAATGCTGCAACATCCCAAAAGTTGCATGAGTTCCAAGAATGGCTCTTGAGTAAACAATAACTACAAGCAAGCATGAGTGGTGGAGACCCATTTGTGTACCAATCTAGAATGAATCACCTAAATAAGATGGCCCAAATAGTTAGCCTAATGGGGGGAGGTGGATTTATTTTCTTTACCCAACAAATGTAGCTATTCACAAGGTTAAATCCTAGCACTAGAGAAGTAATGGTATCTTTCTCAAAATAGCAGCAACTCCTAAATATTTTTAGGAATAGTGAAAATTTTTCAATGTGCTTGAAGAAGGACAAGAAAGATATAGTAGTAGTAATGCAACACTAAGGACAAGAAATAGTAGCAGAGGTGGTTGCTGATAGAATTGTTGAGACACTCATGTACCTACAGCATTTATACTAAACATCACTATACTAAAAAATGTGTAAACATCTGTAGGAACCATAAGTGGTAGATTAAGCATAGCACAACATCAATAACTACTAAACTAATTGGTAGGAATTGTTAAATTGCTTCTAAATTTCTATGACCTTCTAGATAATATATTTGCAACCTAGTTGAAGCTGCTAGAGGTAAGGGGCAAGAATATTATTTTGGAAGCACAACTCAAAATAGCTAAGAATCTAAATGAATACTTGTCTGCAAAAGTTGCTAAATTGAGATCTTAGATTGCCAATCTTGCATTTCTCAACCCAGCATTGATAAGAGATGAAGCTCTTGAATATCTTCATACTAGGTTGAAAGAGGTTGAGGATGCGATGGAAATAGCAGTGTTCTATTGATCCTTGGTAGAGGCTACACAGCATGAGATTCAAAAGGCCTTAGATCTAACTCATCAGAAAAATGTGCAGCTAACTAGAGAAAACCATCATTTGTGAAATATTTATGTGCATAAATAAAAGTCGACTAATTTTATCTATTAATAGTAGGAGTAACTAGCCAAAGGAAATATAGAGTTAAGAAGCTTGGTAGCTGTGGATAGAAACCTCTCCATGGAGGAGGTCTATGCCCTTCACCAAAAGATTGTAATAGAGATAACCATCTAGAAATCAAAGGCTCTCAAATTTGAGAAAGTTAAGGATTGCTACAAAGACAGAGTTGGCCTACAGAAGGAAACAAATGAGAAACACATTCAACTGATGAAGGAAAAGGTGAATGAGAATCTCTAGCAACTCCAAGAAGGATGTGAATTATGGGAGCCCATCATTGATGGAAATAATCAGTACAATAAAGTAGAAATTCAACTAAAGGAGTTGCAGATAGAGAAAATAACTAAATATATGAAGCTTTCCAATCTATGATATGCAAACCTATCTATGTTGACTGTTGGATGGTCATGGTCATAAATGGAAAAACAAGTGGCTAGCTTGTACTTATTGTATGAGGCTAAGTTTAAGCATCACAAGGACATTAAGAAAAATCTTGCTATGAAAAATTCTAAACTCATGGTTCTCAAGGGAAAATACACTAATCAGAGATCTACTATCAAGATCCTAGCTCAAAGAATAAATGACTACCATGAGCTATAGAATGTATTGAAGGCATTAGATGTCAAATGCAAACAATTCATTGCCTAGTTCATCAACATCAAGGAGTTTTTCCCAGTAATGCCTTATCTATGGGATATCCCCATTCTAGTCCACATTGGCGATGCTGGGGGAATTATGAATGATCCCTAGAGAAAGAAGGAGAAGATGATGGAATTACTACATGCTTTTTGCATTCCATCAGAGGTATTAGCTATAACAGGACAATCGTAGCCTCCTTAGCCATTGCACATGCCCGAAACTAGTGAAGATCCTTTAAAACCTTAGGAGCCTCCACTGTTTGTGACTATTTGATCTTCTCAACCTTCTTCATGCCATCAGAGGATGTGTTGTCCAATTTGAATAGTCATGTCATGGTGTTCAATTTTTTGTCATGAACATGACAAATTTTTATAATGATGTCAATCTATACACTCAAGAACTCAATTGATCTAGGGGTTCCTTTGATTTATCTACGAGTAGCTAGAAATTTACCATGAAAAGCTCTATTGGACTTAGGTTCCATGGTAAATTCAATCTCTTATGAAACATATCATGCATGGAACCTGCCACCCTTAAAGGAGTTCAATATAAGGTTAGAGCTTGTAGATTATTCTATTTTCATTCCTTTGGAATAGATAAAAGATGTGGTGACCACTATCAATGGGTAGTCTTATTAAGTAGACTTTCTTGTAATCAATGTAAACATGAAGATAATGAATTTCCAATTATCATGGGGGAGTACATGGCTTAGCACAATTGATGCTATGTTAAGTATGAGAGATTTATCTACTGAAATATCTAAGGAAGATAAGCACAAAGCCATACACATGCAATGGATTCCATGTATTACTATTGATAAAGAAGGGTGCAATCATGGACTGACCTTTCATAATGTTAACACAGTCACCATACTAGTCCACAACAATAGTGAAATGCAAACATGTGCAAAAGGAAGAGTAGGGTCACCAAACCAAAAGACACCCAATGGCCAACAACTAAGAACTTTCAACTATCCAAACTATGCATGAAACTATCTGATTCACTTATTAATTTCCATTCTAAAGAGATGAATCCAACTGAGAGCCCACAAACAAAACTATTAAACCATAATCATACACCACTAGGGAAAGAAAATAAGAACTTAGAAGATCAAGATTCCATTAACATCAAGATTAACTGGGACAATAACCAAAAAGTTAGATCACTAAGAATGGTAAGTAAGCCACCTAGAGTGTATGATACAGGGAATCTAGGAAGCATTTTCCTAATACTTGTCCATGAGTTTAGTCACGGGGGAGATACTCTATCTTGATTTATGAATTAATAAATGTTTTTTAATTTTTTGTTTTACAATTCTTTTTACTTTTCCTATTTCTTGATACAAATTTTTCCATTCTTTTATACTTTTAGTTTCTTTCCATTTTTTCACATTCTTTGATATTTTCTCATGCTTTTATACCTTTCCATTTCTTAAATTTTTTATATTATTTTATATTTTTTTCAATTATTTAATGATTTTTTATTCTTTAACATTTTTCATTCTTTACATCTTTTTCCAATTCTTACTATCTTTTTCATGCTTTGTTTTCATGACTAATGAGTGGCAAGATACCCCTACACTTAACCATATGAATACAAGTGTTACACGCACGATCTAGTCGAACTCCACAGACTAAGTGCCTACATGCCTTATGGAACACTTAAGGTTAATCATTCATCGTCTTCCTAGACTTACTTATATTTGTCACAGTTGTATGGTTAAGTAAGTCTGAGGTATGTGATTTTTATAGTTTTTATGTTTTATCTCCTATGCTAATGAGGTAAAGGGTGAAGAGACTAATTAACTAACTAACTAAGCCTTATTTAACCTAACATCAGCATCCGTTTCCACTTACCATTCACACCCTGAACCAATGAAACCTTGATTAAAAAATGCTATTCATTGCTAGGATTACCAAGTGTAACACACGTGCTCAAAGTGGTCGTACTAAATGCACTTAACTATGGGAGAAGGATTGAGAGAGATTTAAGTAACTAATAAATCATTTAAATGATAAATAATAAATAATAGTAATTGAAATCCTAATTAGCTTAGTCCATGCACTGCAATCATCTTTCTTTCTATACACAAACTTGTGTTCAGGTACAATATTTGCTCGAATAAAGATCCGTTCACTTTGGAGCTCCTACTGCAGGCACATGGAAATTATTCTATCTCTGGAGAGGTAAAACTACCAAAGTTTCACTATGGTCTAGGCCTAAACTCCAAAACAAGGGAGAGCCACTTCTTATTTATAGAAATGGTGGCAGACTGCGATATCGTGTACGTGATATTACAGGGGATGACGAGATATCGCATACGTGATATCGCGGGGGATGCAATATCACGGCCCATGCAATATTGTGTCCCACCATACCCCCATGACTAAATGAAAACTCGTCCTTGAGTTCCATACAAAATATTGGGAAGGTATGGGATTATTGACTTGAATGGAACTAATGGTGAATGGGATGACATGTGAACGGATCATCATTACAGAACATGACAAAACTGGTGTTCACGACAACAAGAGTGAACACCTTATACATTTGACATCAGGCCCTATTTGGCAGCTAAGAGAGAAGAGAGAAGAGAGAAGAATTCTACTACTGCCAACGCCAAGATTGCACCTTTCATTGTCTATACATAAGCACACCATCGATCTTTCTCCTTGCATAGCTACTTTAGCACTGCTCCATTCCAAGTTTTCCTTCCAGATCCATTCCGTTGTTGCATGATTATCATCTACATATACAACATAGTCTTATATTAGCAAGGGTAAATAAATCATAATGCAATTGATACCTTGCTTCGGTGTGAGGTCCATTGCCTAAGTTGTGATATGGCTGATACAGATCTAGAGATATAATCATGGTGACTACTGAAGGTGTAGGCATTAGGAGAAAATTGAAAAAATTGGGTTTGGACCCCCATGACTAAGAGCGAACCTCTGGTAGCAGTAGAATGGAGAAAGAGAAAAGGAACAAGAAAGATGGAGAAAAAGAGACAACTATAACATCAATGAAATGGATGTCAAGATGGAAATGAACAAAATAGAGTGCATTGTGAAAATGTTAAAGGAAAGAATTTAACTGGTGCACCAAATAGGAATGCCAGTGGGTCCTCCCCAAAGAAGGATCATGCCCTTAATGCCCTAACAAACCCACATTCAAAGAGTCCGTAGGCTGTAGGAGTGTCATTTGGAACAAGAGTTAAAGTCTTAACAATGCATCCACCAAGATATGAACTACTAATACAACTGGCAATGAGGTGATAGATGGGGAAAGAAGGATAAAAAGAAGAGAATGGAATGGAGTCTCAAGAAACCACATCCAGTGACTTCGCATCAATGCATTTGGCCAATCCATCCACTTGAAGTAATGAGAATGCATCCCTCAAAGAGCCACCACTATTCTGACGAAACGAAGAAGGAGAGAATAGGAAGCAAGAAGGGTCTTAGTTAGAGGGAACATGTTTATTTTAGTTCCATAACCAATGCTTGTAGCCCAAATGATTATTTCGTCTAAGGGGTGTGCTTTGAATTCTCACTGTTTCTTATGTTTTTTTTGTTGTTTTGTATGCTTATGCATGAGAACCACACCATGCAAAGACTTTGTTATTTTTATTAGCTCAGATTCCCGATAATGGAGCAATGTCAAAATGGGAAGGAAAACTCAAGAAGAAGAAAACATCCAAGCACCCAAGACAATGGCCAACACAAATGCATCAAGTTCCCTTGAAGTCACACCATTTCCAATCCTTGAGTCCTTCCTTAGTTTGAGAAATGCCCAGTCACTGATTCATTATAGTTCTTATTTAGAAAGGGACTCTACATTACCAAGCCAAGAGAGACCATAGAAATTTGTGGATGTATGAATGAAGTCGACTCATTGCCCATCATATCAAAAGAACCATACCTTAGTATCAACATCATAACTTAAAGGTAAAATCCAAACATTAGCAATCAATAGGAAAATAGTTCATACCATCTTTGGAACACTTATTGGATGAAAAAACTAACAAAATGGATAAAACACACACACGAAATGAAAAAGTATAACGATGTTGTAAAACAAAAATAAGAAAAGTTAAAGAAATTTGTAAAAAAAATGTGCAAAACAAAAACGTGTAAAACAAAAATGTGTAAAACAAAAACTTAAAAGAACTGAGGTCCCCGAATGATCAGCATAGGTGGCCATCTCCCCCATGACTGAATGGAAAGGGAGAGATATGAAATAACAAACATGTATTTGAATTTCCTAGAAGTGTCCAACTTCTCCTGATTGATGTTTTTAGGTTAAGGGATAGAAGTCAGCGATGCTCATACTCCAATGTATCTATGCCTTCGTTGTGGGCATGAGTTGTTCCCCCAGTTTGTTCCATGCATGTTGGTGGGCTACTTTCTTGATTAGTTGTCAACTATTGGTTGTTCTCTTATTGTGTGGTTGCTACATACAAGAACCATTGTATCTAAGTTTCTTGGGCACACCAGTTGGATACAGGAGATGTTGAGCATTCCTGTATGTCATCACCCTCTAAGTCATTGTATGTGATACACGAAACTTTCTTCTTCTCGATCTTGCCATAAATGTTTTCCTTAGATATTTCCAAGGAAATATTGCAGATCCCTAGGCATGCATTGATGGTGCTGAGCCATGCTCTCCCCATTATAATTTGGAAGTCCCCTTTGTTATTGTTGACTTCTATCACTAGGAAATCAACTAGGTATGACCAATCACACACAGTGGTAATGATGTTCTCTACCAATCCCAAGGGAATGATGATGGATTGGTTAGCTAGCCCTAGTTGAATATTGCTCTTCTTAAGTGGAGGCAGGTTCTAGGCTTTATACATTTCTCATGAAATTAAGTTGATTATGAAACCTGAGTCAAGAAGAGCCTTATGTGGTTCGTTCTCGGTGACTTGGATCTAGATTAAGGGAATTACAGGGTCAGAGAATTTCCTGGGAAGGTGGCCCACCTTGATCTAGTTAGTAATGACATGTGTTAACATAACCGTATATGTTAAGCCCTGTTGTTTGTTTGAAGGGAGCTCTGAAGCCTTGTATGTTGGAGGAGCGTGCACAGACTCAACTGCTTGTGGGGGTGAGAGCTTGTTTGGGCTTTTGGTTCTAAAGAAAGGTCTTCTCTTCTTGCGGTTGTCAAAACTAGTAGTGGGTTAAAGGTTTACAGCTCTCATAGCATTACATTGATGCAGTTGAGTGGGGAGTTCCCCTTGCATTGTTGGAGCAGGTGGTAGTGAAACTATTGGCGGATGAGTGGCAGATGGATTCAGAGGATGGTATGTGTGTGGTGTATCTTCCATAGAAGAAGGAGTCCTAAAATACCCCCGAACTTGGTAGTGACATTGTGCGGTTGCGTGACCCATAGATTCACTTGGAGAAACTGGTTGTTGCACGTAGTAGCCATATGGGTTTGGTTGCTAGTAAGGGTATTTTTGTCTAGGCAATGGCATCCCCCATGATTGTGGGTGTTGCCACTACTGATGTTGCCTGATAGGTTGTGGTGGATTTCCACTTGGATAATATGTTAATGGTTGGTGGAACTGCCTTCGGTTACCTTGAGGATAAGGTAACCTTTGAGGTTCCTACCGTCTGTTAAGTCTTAGGTTGAGTGCATACACCCCAGACTCTTGTACATGTGAGATTATTGGGCAACATCCCTTAGCATGGTCATATTGGAAGATCTCACATCCACCATCATCGTTTGTGTTTGAATCCACAACCTCATCGATGATAGTCATTTTTCCCTTATCCTTGTCACGTGCATGGCCTGAATCTCTCCACTTTTTTCTACCATGGTCACTACTTCGTTCCTCCTTAGACTCCTCTACAATTTTTAGGACAGTTTCAATTTTACTATCTAAGGAGCTGTGATATCACATCCCATCAATGAGTTTTGAAAATAATTTTGATTGTTAATAAAACACATTAAGAATAAGGCAAGATGTAGTCCAATAAAGTGAAGATTTCTATATGTTATCGAGTACTATGGAACTGATTATTTGAACAATGAGCCCACAACATTCATCCATTCATTTCATTAATAAGAGGTTCTTATCATGGCCATAATGATATTCTTCTCATCATACAACTAAGAATAAACCCTTGATCATTATGCCTAGACCGAAAAGTGAAGAACCAAGAGGAAATGTAAAGGGTGTGACATTAAGAGGATTTGTCGACTCTCTTGGATTACTTTTGTTAGATTTATCCTATTTCCTAGGTTGTATTATATCCTTGTAGATCTAAGGAAAAATGGGAGTAAGAGTAAAATAAGTGTTTCCTTGTCATATCACTAGAAAGACATATTACCCATGATTGAAGGTAGTCTTTTGGTAAGGTTGACACAAGTAAAAATAAAACTCATGCACAAAATCAATTTTTGAAAGTCCCATTGGAAAGACATGTTACCTATTCTTGAAGATAGAATACTTCTTAGAAATTGAAAAAGTAAATCATGTAATGAATAAACTCCTCCCTTGGACAATAGGCCAAGTGACAATACTCCTTGCAATGGTTGTAATGTTATAGTTGTAATTCCAATAGATGAGATAATGCGATGTCACTAAAATGCAATCTAGACTTGGTTTGAATCTTGGATAGAAAGGCTAATATTTACTTTAACCACTAATAAAACAAAACAATTCATTATGCCTATGGTAAGACACCTCACGTCCTAGTTTTAGTAATCCCTTCCAAGTCCATTTCATCTCACTGTATGAATAATCATAACTTGTGGTTTTGTGTAGCATAGCATAATTTTCCTAACTTGGTAATACTAACATGTTTTTTTTTCTTAATAGCTATGCATTACATTCAACTCCTTAAGTTCCTAAGGACAGTTTTAGGTGTGGTTATACAAGGGCATTAAGGACTAGAGCCTACTTTGGGGAGGACCCCCTTGTATAACTATTGTATCTGATACTTTCCAAGAGATTCCCCATGATCTTGAGTCTTCCAACACCAATAAACATTAATAAAAACTTCCCTTATCATTTAAACTATCCATTCTAATAATATGAACTCATTAGCCATCTCATGCATCTTATCAACACTTCATGAACTTTCGTAGCCATAGATTCCTTCTTTATGAACTTTCTATGCTAAATTCTTGAAAAATATAAATCATCCATCACTCGAGACCCTCCAAACATGCTTTATACCTTCCAAAAATCCCAAATGATCCATCCTTGATCCTTAGAACCTATTAAAAAATATGAATTTCTTGCCTCTAATATCAAAGCCCATAAAATCTATAAATATGCAGACACCTATCCAAATTTTCATCATTTTCACATTTGAGCCAAGGTTGATTTTACCATTTTTCTTCTACAATATGAGCTATGACCTCCCAACTTCCAACCCTCATAACTTTAGAATTGTAGCTCTAATTTTCATGATTCTTGATCTTGTTTGATCATGGATCTCTTAACTTAGTCATGGAGGTATGCTTAGTGGGCTATAACAAAAATTGAGGTCAAAATTTGCTAACACCTTAAAGGTATTAAATGGTAATAATGAAGGAAAAATTGAAATTTTTTTAACAAAAATCATCACATTAACATCATAAACACTTAAATAATCCTCTTAATTATCCATACCAACTATCATGAGCCATGAATAAGAACAAAATGGATAACTATGAGAGGTTATAAGGAAATTAATGTTTATGAGGTTGCTTTTTGAAAATTTTTCCAACTTTGGAATCCTAATAAACTAAGAATTTGATCTAATTAAAGGTATGAGAAAGGAATAAAGTTATGAAACTTAGAGAACATTTTCTAATAATTCCTAATTTATTGATGATTGCAGATGGCCTCAAAGAGAGGAGCACAAGGTGGACCCTCACAACCGGTAAGCAAAACAGACATATGGATATGAAAGAGGCCAAATACAAGCACAAGAGCTACAAGTAGAACACGTGGAACAAGAGGTTCAATCCTTTAATATCCATCAAGAAACTCTTTCTACTAGACATTCAGCTCAAGGCAAGGTAAAACAAACACAAGTACAAGGACAACACCTCACACTATCACAAGAATGCCTTAAAATTATCCAAGAAAAGATGCTCCTGATCATAGTCATTGTGGAAATGAACTTTGGTCCATTTGAGAAATTTTTTCCAAAGGTACTAAGGATGCAACTCCAGGCATCATTGTTATGGCCTATATTATTAAACAATGGAGAATGGTATCTAGGGAAGACCTACCAATTATGGCATAACAAGGAAAAAAATGTTATAGTCAACATATAAGGAGCCTCTATTTCTTATTTAATCAAGATGATAGCAAAATCTCTAAATGTGCCCAATGAAGGGCCAAGATTGCCACATCTATCCATCTATTTGGACATAGAAACTAGAAAACTATGGTTGAAAATGACATATAACAAAGAAGATAAGGAATGCAATGAATTAACTTTGGAAGAAAGAATTTATTTTAAAATTAGCACATGTCACCTATTTCCCACAAAATGACTCAATAAGTTATCCACCTATGCCACCAAAGGAAGTAAGATCCTCATGGAGAAATATAACATCAATCTTGCACAACTCTATTTCATGGAAATTTAGAGGTGGTTTGAGGAAAAGAAGGTAGGGAAACTTAATCTTCCATTTCCTTACCTAATTAGGAAGCTATGCAAATGTGCTAAAATCCTAATGTACACCAATGAAATCCTTAGAAAGGATTAGAAGGCCTCATATGCTAAAATTCTCAAGCTAGCACCACCAAACAAAGATCAACTAGAAGAACAAACAAACATTGGTGAAACCACATAGATTGAAAAACAACAGCAAGTGGGTGTCAATGGTTAGTGGCAGCAATAGCAACAGCAACAAAAAGTTCCACCACCATCATCATAGGACTATAAACCATCAATGAGTCATCTACAACAAATTATAGAGATAATCAGTTGGGAAACGCATGAGGAAGCTAACCTCTACAGAGTGATTAATAGTGCCATTCAATCCACCATTTCCACAAATCTTGTTAGTGCACAAATATCCTTACAATCAAGAGGATGGAACCAATGGTCACAGCAAATTTTTGGGAACACTACATTATTCTCAGTGATGCTTGAAATAGGATAAGGAACCACTATTGTGGTCATGTAGCACAAGATGTAGTAGGAACCACAAAGGTGATCATGGATCACATCAATGAATCCTTCAACGTACCTATTATGTCACCAATAGATCTAACTAGAGTAAGGGATGCTCAAATGTTAACTAGAATCTCAATGACTCCTGGTTACCATGAAGATGTGCTAGTTCAACCACTGCAGATTGGGCAAGTAATGATCACTCTTTTTGACATCCCAAGTGATGTCATTGTAGTGTAGTTGGAACTTATAGCAACAATAGATAAGATAGTTATGAGAGAGACTAGGGAAGAGCATGAAAAATCTAAAATCCTTACACTATAGGAAGAGCTCATGACCCTAAAGGTTGAATGCAATCTAACTCACATCATTGTACCTAACTAGATTGAACAATTCAAAATAGAGCACATCAATCACCTACTAGAGTAGAATTAACAAATGGAGAATGAGAGGCATGAAATGCCTTAGTAGAAGAAGCATAAGCATATTCACATGCTAAGACACTCACCACAGCACAAGAAGAAAACAAACAACTTGTTGTAGGCAACACCAAGTTAACCAACATTGAGAAGAAAGAGAAAATCCTAGAAGAAAGAATCTATCAATTGAGAAAGAAATTAATGAGGATTAACCAAGACATTAGCCACTTGGTAAGAAAAAATATAATCCTCTCAATGGAGGAGGTATGTGTGATTAGAAAAAAACCAACCATTGAAATTAGCACATGGAAAAATAAAGCTAAGAAGCATGAAAGACTTAAGGAACACTTCTATGACAAAGTGGGGATGTACAAGTAAATCAATTAGAAAGAGATCTAGATGGAAAAAGCCTAGCTCAATTCCATATAAATGCAGAATCTAGATTGGTACCCCATATTGGATAGTTATGCTCACATCTATGAAGTAGAGGTCAAAAATAAAGACCTACATATAGAGGATTTGAAGGAATACATGGGGTTTATTAACCTTCATTATGCTAACTTTTCCATGTTAATAATAAGTAGGCCCAAAAATGAACTTGAACAATAAGTAGTAGCCATGTATGCATTGTACGATAAGGAGTTAGCACATAAAAAAGATGCTTTGCAAAAAATTTAGGTGGAAAAATTTGAATTACAAGCAGTAAAGATTAGCTACCAAGGGTAAAATGATGTTGCAATGAACTTGGCTAGAAGATTGTCTGATTATCATGAATTATGCACAAAGGCCAAGGCATTTGAAGAAGAGAAGAGATAGTTTGTGGCATGGTATGTTAAGGCTAATTAGATGTTTCCACAACTACCATATCCATGGGATGTACCCACTCCATCACACATTGCACAACAAGCATGGACAATACATGACCCAAGAATACAAGAGGAGAAACTTTAGGCACTCCTGAAAAGATACAAATTCTAAAAGCCTAATGACAAGAGGAAGCAACTAATGGGGGATCCACCACCATCAAGCACTACATAGGCTATATCAAACTTCATTAATTTTTTTTTTTTTTCAAAATCTATCTTGTCATTTCTATAAAACACCACTGTAGCATTTAGTGTCATGTAAATATACCTCTCAATTTTGCAAGGAAACCTATCCTCATTTTTTTTAACTCAAGGATGATTTTTCAGTCAATCTTAGGGGTATGATAAATCAAAATTTGGTAAACTATGATATCAAATATATGATATCATAGCTTTGGTATGATAACTCTGATATCATAGCACTAGCTAAATTGTTGTATATGTGATATCACGGGATGTGTGAAAGCCTATAAATACAACACTTATGTGCATGCAACCACAATAGATTTCAGTCCATAGTAATAGAACTCATTTAGTTTGTTTTTTTTATTTTAGTCTTAAGTGCTTAGAAGTGTGAATGCCCATAGTGTAATGTGATATAGTGTATGGAGTCTTTATTTGAGCATCTTGTACTTGGGCACAAGTGTGACCATCTATAAAGATCAAACTATTTCATACTTTTGTAGCATTATACTAGTTTATTACTTTACTTAAAATAATGTTTCCTACTTTGACTTAGTATAATGTTTATTGTTTTTCCTAGCTAATGTTTACTTTTCCATGTAATTTAATTTTATTGTTGTTAAGAAAAATGAGTATGATTGATCTCGAGGACTTAACTATGATTACTTGGTAATCCAATAGTGCCATTGCTTAGTTTTCCCAGTAGCAAAGTACTTGGTAATCCTAGTAGTTATTACACAAAGCCTAGGGTGTGTATGGAAGGTTAGGACTAGATACTCATTGTCATAGGATAGGATAGATTTGTTTATTGTTTACTTAGATTTAGAAACTATTTTCATATCATGTTTACTAGGAGTAGAAATGGTCCTACAACATTAGTTATCATATACATCATTGTGAGCTAAACCATACACATAGACTTCACTAGCTCCATGTGGAAAGACAACTGATTAAGTGTCTTTGGTTAGCTGCATCAATGGGATGTCATCGATAAGATCCTGTTGACATAGGGTTTCCCACATTAACATGTACCTGTTGATGTGGCATCCTAATAAGTCTATAAATACATCACCCTAGCTATTTTAATAGGAGTTATATTTTCAATTACTAGTGGAATTCTTGTAGTTTGTTCCTATAAGAGAGAATAATTCTCTAGGTGCCCATAGTAGGAGTCAAGGAGTGTATAGATCTTTATTCAAGCACTATTATACCTAAGCATTGCAGTGTGTGCAAAAATAGAGATGAGATTTTTTTTAAGCCTTACAGCGCTTCAACTAGCTTAATGATTTATTTATGCATTTATTGTTTTCATTTATTACATGATTAATTAAAATAAGATAATTAAGACTTTAAGTAACTAATTAATTTAGCTAAATAAACTAGCATACATGAGTACGACCACTTTGAGCATATGTATAACACTTGGTAATCCTAGTAGCGCTTAATGCTTGATCACCTAGTAGTGTTGTACATGTTCAAGATGTGTACAAAAAGTGGGACCATATGCTTATGTTAGGATAGTTAGTTATTAATTAGCAATTAAATTAGTTGAAATAGTTAATCAATTTATTCTCAATCTATCACTAACCTTAGGTGACATGAGTATAAAATAATAAAAATTATGTGCCTCAATTGTACTTAACCATACAATTAAGCCTCACAAGTGTAGTTGAAAAGAGAACAATCGTTCCATGATTAGATTTACTTTCTAGATTGAATCCTATGTACAAGAACCCTAGGAATCCATGGAATTCAACCGGATTGGGCATAGGTGCACCTCATTACACATCATTGGCACCATTGCTAGGGATTCTTAGCTAGTATGGTGTGCTATCAATCTAGGATTACTGAAAATTACTCAACATCATTGAAACAAATCCAACAAAGTTAAATCATAACAATTAATCAAAACTATACTACAAGCACATTTAGAAACTATTTCTATCAAAAATGTCTTGTTTTTCTCACAAGCAAGATGATTCTAAGTCAAAAATATCACAAGAATGCAGACTAGTGTACACTCATCCTAATGAGTTTATTTTCAATTTCACTTACATTCTCCATCAAGATGGACAAATGTTATGGTGAGTCATGGAGGAGAATGTTGTATTGCCACTTGATCGATCTATTTCCAAGATGTTGCTCCAAACTCTTACAAGGTTGGACATCAAGGAGCTTCACATAGAGCACATTGTGGAAGATCATAACTTTTGGGACTACCATCCCACTGAGACATAATGCAAAGGAGATCAATAACAGGAAAAGTGTTGCAAAGCCATGAAGAGGAAATGGTTCACGAACCCATTGTTCCTACTAAATCAAAAGGATGATGAGGAATCTCTTTTTGAGGACTCTCAACATGAAGACTCTCCACCTCTTGACTCTAGTCAAGGGGAGCCACACTCAAATCCTAAATCAGTAATCAATAATATGCTTTCTGGTAACAGTGAGTCCCATGGTCATGGGAGCTCTAAGAAATGGAGTTAAAGTGGGAACTCAAACAAGCATAATAACTATCACTCTAAGGATTTTGGTCATGAAAAATGGAGAGGAAGTGGTAGGCATCATTGTGGTGGTAGTCCTTCTCTCCTTTTATCCTCTTCATCTAGATCAACTTCCTCCTCCAAATACAAAAAGAACCATAGGTGGTAGGACAATAATAATAATCGCAAAGACCATCATAAATGAATGGCTAGTAGAGAACATCACAAGCATCATTAATATCATGATGATGAACCTCCATTGGTCACTTGAAATATGCTCAACATTGTAGAGCCTATCAAAATTCCTACTAGGCATGTGAAAGATAGCCAAATCAAGCAGCTAGAGATGAACAATATCCCTAGATTTGACGGGGGTATAACTTAGATCCTCAAATGCATCTACAAGCCTTTCACAATATCTATGCCTTAAAAAATATTGAAAATGATTTTCAAAAGCTTAAGCTATTCCCCAAATCACTCATCAAGGAAGTAGAAAGCTAGTACTAGTCTCTAAAATGAGAATCAATCTATCGATGAAGTACAATGCTAGAACTATTTAATAACAAGTATCAGACGTGCTCTAGAGTGTCAAACCTGTGAAGGAAAATCCAAGGCTAGAATCAAGGAACACATGAACCCTTGGATGCCACCATGGAATGATATTATTTATTATTACACTGATGTCTTGGCCATTATTACTCTCAAAGAAAACAACTTTGCAACATCATAGATGCACTTTGCTTAGAATCATGAAGGACGCTTGGGATCTATGCCCAAGGAAGTATATCAAAATTAAGAGCCCATAAGATACAAAGGTTGATTAATCAAGTAATAAAAGAAGAATTAGAGTTGAGGAAATGCATAAGTGTAGAAGAACATAATAGGGATCCTTCCATCAGAAAAAAAGAGATCTACTTTTGTGACAATGAAGAGGAATCACCTTTTGATGAGGTGGTGCAACAAAAGACCTTTCTAAGATAAACTATGGAATTCATTATATGTAAATTTCTAAGCTACTCTAAAAATTGCAGAATCACAAGAGCAGAGTAGTGATCATGATCACAAGAGGTGAAAAGAAGTTGAACATGCCTACCAAAGGGACAAGGGAAAAGTTGGTGTAGTAGAAAAATTTGTGGAGACCAAATCAAATGATGATGATGTATGTGAAATTTGTCACTATGAACATCCTAAGAGATGCTATCTTATTATATCACACTTATAGGAATCTAGCATGTATGCTATGAATCCACGACTATCAAAAAGGCAAACACCTAGAAGATTGTCTTATCCTTAAGGCAATCTTAGGTAGTTCCACCAACAACAACCTTATTATCCAAATGGAACTCCATCACAACCATATGAGTAGTATCAGTAGTGGTAGCAATCATAGTCATGGGGGCTACCACCACCATTACAATAGTACCCTTACAGGTAGCCAGATCCATATGGGTACTACGTTTAGCAACCCCTGTCTCCACATGACTCTTCCAATCATGTTTCTATTTTCCAACATCACTACCACCCTCCTAAATATCATCAAATTCATTCTCCAACTCCTAGAAAGAATCTCATATTCCATCCACACCCTTCTCATGTGCCTATACTTGTTCCTCCATCCTCAACATAGCTACCACCTACTCCATCCAGGTAGGGTGAGCTTCCAACTCAACCACAACAGCGTAACGCTACAAGGGCCATTAATCCACAATCGGCTAATCAACTGAGTGGTTTAGAACCTACATCTCATAAATGACCATTCTTTCAACCAAATAGTCCTCCTAATCCCTAAAAAAATCATGTGGTTGATCACCTTGCTCTTTCCTCATCCTCTACAAATCATCAAATTGAAAGCCCTTCAAACCAAATGCTTTATAGGATCCACACTATTATGTTAACTCATGTCATATCTAATTGAATTTGGGCTGGCAACCTTCCCAAGAAATTAGTTGATCCTAGAAGTCCTCTTGTCTATTTGCATATTACTAAGCATAAACTATGCAAAGCTCTTCTAGATTCAAGTTTTGATGTTAGTCTAATTTTCCATGAGATATATACTTCTTGTAAACTATCACCTCTCAAGAAGAGCAATATTAGATTAGAATTGGCAAACCAGTCCATCACTATTCTATTGGGACTATTAGAAGATCTTAGAACCACTATCTATGGGTGGTGGTATCGTACCGTTCTTAGTGATTAAATTTGAGAATTGCAAGGAGGATTTTCCAATCATTATGGGAAGGATGTGGCTAAGTACTATTGATGCAAGAACAAGCATCAGAGATCTTTCTCTAAACATTTTCAAGGAAAATGCATTGGGAAAGATTGAGAAGAAACAAGTTTCATGCATCATGTACAACGATACAAGGTGCAACTACGTGTAGAAACTCTAGTCCATGAAAAGAGCATCCATTTCCACATACAGGTAGTTTGCAAATGAGGTAGATATTTAAATGTGCCTGTACGGAATAGCCATAAAACAAGAGGACACTAGGTGGCTGATAGCGGATTTTAAGAGCAACAAAATTTACATGGAACCGACTAAGAGCCTAACATGCACCTATGTCACAAACATGGATGAAATAGAGCAAGTTCATCATCAACTCACTGATAAAGAAAATGATGATACCTATTAGGAAGAGTTGGAAATTCCTAAAAATTTTAAACAAGAGCCCCTAGAGTTAAAAACTCTTATTATCAGCCTGAAAATGCATTTTTGAAAAATGGAAAGCTATTTATAATCAATGGTAAACTTGCAACTAAATAAAAAGAAAAAATATTAAAAGTGACTAATAGATGTCCAATAGCCTTTTCTTAGTCATATCTTGAACTCACTAGGATTGATCCACAGATATGCCAACACTGTATCTTTATCGATTCACCCATGAAGCTAAGGAAGCAGCCATAGTAATAATTGAGTCCCAAATTAAAGTAAATTTTTAAAGAGGAAATAGAACAACTCCTCAAGATGGGGTTCATCTATCCTATTATGGATAGTGAGTGGATCAGCCCACTTGTGATTGAGCCAAAGAATGATGGTAGGTGATGAGTTTATATTGATTTTAAATTGTTGAACATGGTAACATTGAAAGATCATTTTTCACTACCATTTGTCAATCAAGTGTTGGAAACCATTTCTAGACATTGTTATTATAGATTTTTTTATGGTTATAGTGGTTATAACCAAATTTAGATTGCAGTAGAGGATTAGGCCAAAATTACATTCATGAGTCCCTAGGGAACTTTTTTATATCAAAAGATGCATTTTGCTCTATGCAATGCTCCTGCAACATTCCAATGCTTAGTCTTGAGCATCTTTCAAGAACAAAGTGCTAGTCGGATGGAAGTCATCATGGATGACTTTTCCAATTATGGTGCTACATTCGAGTAAGCCTTGGACCACCTTGAGAAAGTATTAAAAAGATGTGTGTAAACAAACCTATAGCTCAATTAGCAAAAAAAGCTATCTAATGATCCAAAAAGGCATAGTCTTGGGGCATATAATCTCATAAGCATGGATCATGGTAGACACTAAAAATATAAGGATCATTTAAGGATTAACCTGTCAATTGGAAATAGTTAAAGATGTCCAGTCATTCCTTGGGCACACTAGTTACTACTAATGATTCATAGAGGATTTCTCTAAGATAGAAAAACCATTAGTCAAACTAACAAAGAAATATCTCCATATGTTTGGACCAAGGAATGTGAAAATTCATTCCAAAAGCTAAAGGATAGACTCATAGAAACTCCAATTCTATAAGCATCAAACTAGTCCAAGCCATTTCATATCATGATGGATGCATCAAATTATGCCATGGGAGCCATGCTAATGCAATTGGAGAATTAGAAATGTCTATATTAAATCCACTACACAAGCTGAAGCATTGTGGGTTCATAGCTTAATTACACCACAACAAAGAAAGAACTAATGGTAATGTTGTATGCGTTGAAAAAGTTCAGGCACTATGTGCTAGAGTACAAAGTGTTTGTGCACACCAACCATAGTGTCATTCACTTCCTATTTAACAAGCCAATAATGATCCCCTATGTCACATAGTGGTTGGTGTTCTTGTAGGAATTCAATCTTACAATGATAGATCAAAAGGGGATTGAGAACATGATTTTTTACCATCTCTCTTAGCTAAGATGGGATAACAAAGAGGAGGAGAGCCCACTCTCTGATCAATTCCCTGATGAACTCCTCTTTGTTGGAGCAATTAATGACTAATTACTTGCAGAACCAAAATGGTATGATGGCATCCTCACTTATGTTCTCACTTAGGAGATGCCATAAGATCTGGATCACTATTGTTTCTTCATCATGCCAAGCACTTCATAGAAAACAATGAACACCTTTCCAGGTTGTGCATCGATGGCCTAGTTTATTGGTGTGTCCCTAATACTAACCAACTATGTGTTCTCCAAGATGCTCATGAGGGCCCTTGTGGAGGCCACTATGCAAAGACATGCATAGCCATTAATATCCTGATGGTAAGGTATTATTGGCCAACAATCTTCAGGGATGCCGACCAATTTTTCCAATCTTGTGAATGCTATTAACAAGATGGTGGGATGACCACACAAATGGAGGGACCTCAACAGTGAATCCAACCACTAACACCCTTCAACCTATGGGGCATAGACTTCATGGATCCCATCACACCCATGTCTAATGGAAAGGTGTACATTATCATTACTATTAACTACTGTACTAAACAGATAGAAGCAATAGCCATCATCAACTATACATCATCCATTGTTGCTCATTTTTTTCAACAACACATTGTAAATAGGTTTGGGATGCCACATGCACTGATTTCTGACAATGGAAACCATTTCACATGCACCACTTTACGTAAGCTCATGTAATGCTTGGGGATTGAACATAAATTAACAACATCCTACCACCACCAAGCCAATGGTCAAGAACTGATTACTAATAGGAATATTACAAACATCTTAACCAAAACTATTAGCAAATATAGGAGAGACTGGAGCATAAAACTCAACAATGTCCTCTGGGCCTACCACTCAACATGGAGACTCCCTACAGGCTACTACCCCTATGAGCTGGTGTACAAGAAACTACCAACACTTCCTATTTAATCCAAACTTCATACACTTTCAACAGCATGTGACTTAGATCTTGACTTGAATTTAGCACAAGGAGAAAAATTGATAAAACTTAATGTGCTAGATGAAAATTGATTAGCGGCCCTATCCTTGAATGAAGTGCATAAAGCATTTAGTAAACAATGCCATAACCTTAGAATAAGGAAAGTGAAATTTCATCTTAGAGGTAAGGTTCTCTATTGGAAGCCCACACACATACCTCAACAAACTATGTTCTAAATACTATGGAAAGGACCTTACAGCATTCATGAACCCTTCCCTTCTAGGGAAATGTTGATCTACAAGCCTAAAAGCCCAAACAAAAATTAGCTAGTCAACACACAACAAGTCAAACCTTTCCATGAGCCTAAGCAAGCCAGTGGAAGCAACACATCATCAAATGAACAACCTTGCCTAATCTTTCAGACCTACTCCTTCCAACTCTGTTGTGGGGAAGATGGCTATCCATGCTAACCATTTACATGGCTGCTCAAGTTTTCTATTCTTTTTACACATTTTTGTTTTACTATTTGTTTATTTTACACCTTTTTGTTTTATACCTTTTTCCAATTTTACACCATTTTTGTTTTACATCATTTTTACATTTGATTTTTCTTAAATATTTTACACTTTCTTGTATAATTTTCTTTGTTTTAGATGTGATTTTCTAAATTTCTAATAATAAAGTGCTTTGTGCCAATAAGACATAGTGGTGTTGTAGCTATTGTTAATGGTGGTTTGTACTTATTTTTTTTATTGCTAATGTCTAGTTTTTATTTTAAAATTTTGGTATCAATAACTAAGACATGGTTTCTTTTTCATGGAATAAACAGTGAGTCCACAATATCCACCCATTCACAAACTCTATAATTTTCCTTGTTTTGGAAGTATGATGTCCCTTTTCATTAAGAAACACTTTAACGAACTTGTAACCTTGGTAATTTTCAGACTTATAAAGGATTCAAAGGTTTGAATAGGGTGTGACTTCAAGGGGACTTAATACTCTTTGTACCCTTCTACTTACTTGGATTTCTTACCATTCCTTATCAACCAATATTAGAAAGTTGAATATTTCTTTACATGGTATGGTTCCCATCCAAAAAAATGATGAATGATGATGGGATTCAAAGCACACCCCTTAGAGAAAATAACAAGTTATAAGCATTAGTTATGGGATTAGAAAGACATGTTATCTATGCCTGAAGGTTCCTTCTGACTAAGGCCCTTCTTACTTCCTACTTCTCTTTTCTTCTATATAAGGAACAATGTTTGATCTATGGAAGCACTCTTGTGTCTTAAGGAGATGGACCAATCTTAGAGTGGTGATGTGAAATCATTAAACATGGTTGGTTTTGTTCTAGACTAAGGATGGATTTTATTAGGTCATTTAACCAAAAAATCCACAAGCAACTTTGTGTGACCTTAAGTACGAACTTCATTCCACTTTCTCTCTCATACATCTATGCTTTCTATGACTCACCACATTTTCGGTATCCATGTCCCTGTTCAATGTCTTGGTTTGACATGCCTAAATTCTTAGGTAGATTCTTTGAAGTTTTGGTCCTTAACTTTCATAACCATTAATCGCCTATTGGATCCATGGAATCCTTAGGTTAACGTTATGCAAGGATAAAAATGGCATGTGCCTACTATGGGGAGGACCCACTTCCATATCTCTTAGTTGGGTTAGTTAAGAACCTCATCCTTGGACATTCCCATAATCCAAACCTTCATATGCACCACCCAATGCATCCAATTGTGCACTTCCTAAGGAAATTTATTCAATGAACACATTCTCCACCTAATTTTTCAATTTTTGAGCTTGCAAAGACCCTCTTTAATGATTCCATTAAATTATTGGCTTTTCTAGGACTCCATGGACCCCACTTTCATCAGAAAACTCCATGTATTTTTTGAGAAACTTAAGTTGAAAAGTTTTGTTTACACCTTTCATAAATAGGTACCCATCAATAGACGACCTCCCCCCCCCCTACATGTACGAGACCCCATATACAGAACTCTAATGACATAGCACAAAAATAGTGTATATATACGTGCCCACACTTTGAATTTTTCACATTTCATTTCAAATGCCAAAGGAGGTTTTGCAGTTTTTAGAGCTTAGAACTTTCCAAAAGCCATATCTTCCTAACCATATGTCCAATACTCCATTTTTTGACCTTGTAGCTACTAGAGGTAAGCTCTTAGTTGTGGAGGCCACAAACATAAATTTTTTGATAGAAAAGTTTTCCAAATATTTCTAACTCCCACAAAGGTTTAATAAAGAAACCAACATGAAAACATCAAATTACAAAGGTTAAACCCTTCCAACTAGCTCTGGTAACACTTTAGACTTAAAAATTAATAAAATAACTAATCTACCATGGTCCAACCTTACTCTAAGTATAACTAACTAACGAGACAAGGTATCAAAACATTATAAGTTACACATTATATATACTAGTCCTTGGATGTGTTGTGACTAGAGATGGTATCAAAGGGGAAGCACAAACATGAAGGAGAACCATCATAGCCATGGGACAAATGGCCTTGAAAAGGAAGGGGCCAAGAATAGGCTCAATAAGAACAAGCAGCAACCCAAGCTACAAGACCTCTTAGGGAGGATCCTAAAGTGGAATCTATCCATTTGATTCTAGAAAAAGTAGTAGCAACAGAGCAATCCCACTAAGATGAAGCACTATCTCCACAAGAAAACCTTGAGGTGACCTTGATAAAAGCTTACCTCAAGCATATCAAATCAAAGGAGTTGTTTTCAATAATGCCCTATCCATGGGATATCCCAATTCCAACCCACATTGGTGATGCCACGTAGACTATGAATGATCCCTAGAGCAAGAAGGAGAAGATGAAAGCATTATTAGATGTCTCTTTCCTTTCACCAGAAGTGGCAACTACAATAGGACAACCACAAGCACCTCAACCACCATGTGCACTTGAAGTAAGAGTACGTCCTTTAGAACCTCCACTGCCTAGGACCATTTCATCTTTTTAACTATCTTCATGCTGCCAAAGGATGTGTTGTCCAATTTTTTTCATTCATGCTATGGTATTTAATTTTTTGTCATGAACATCATAATTTTGTAATCAATGTCAATTCATACACCCAAGCACTTAGTTTTGTTTTGTTGTGTCATATGTCAGTCAATAATTCCATACCTTTCCAATTTTGTAAAGAACTTGAGGATGAGTTTTCATTCATTCATGGGGGTATGATGAAATATCTTCAATTGGCTACATTGATGGGATGCTATCGATGTGACCCCATCAATGGGATCTTGTCGACATAGGGTTTCCCATGTTGACATGTACCCATCAACATGGCATCCTAATAGATTTATAAATATGGCACCTATTCATGTTAATAGGAGTTAGATTTTCAATTGCTAATAGAATTCTTATAGTTTTTTCTTGTAAGAGAAAGAATAATTCTCTAAGTTTCCACAATAGGAGTCAAGGAATGTATCGATCTTTATTTGAGCACTATTCTACTTGAGCACCTTAGTCTGTGTAGTAATAAAGACAAGCTTTTTGATAAGCCTTACAACACTTGTACTAGCTTAATGATTTATTTATGCATTTATTTTTTTCATTAATTAAGTGATTAATTAATCTAAGATGATTAAGGATTTAAGTAATTAATTAATTAAGCTAAATAGATTACCATACATAAGTATGACAACTTCGAGCATACGTATAACACTTGGTAATCCCAATAGCACTTAACACTTCATCACCAAACAATGTTGTATGTGTTCAAGATGTGTACGGAAAGTGGGAGTAGATGCTTATGTTGGAATAGTTAGTTATTAATTAGCAATTAAATTAGTTAAAATAGTTAATCAATTTATTCTCAATCTATCACCAACATTAGGTGAACAAAATATAAAATAATAAAAATCATGTACCTAAATTACACTTAATCATGCAACTAAGCCTCACAAGTGTAGTTGAAAAGACAACAATTGTTCCATGATTATATTCAACTTCTAGATTGAATCCTATGTATGAGAACACTAGGAATCCACAAAATTCAACTAAATCATGCATGAACACCTTAGTGATTCATATGGTTGGGCATAGGGGTACCTCATTGCTCCTCAACAATGGCCTCAAAATTAAGCCAATTAATAGCATATTCACATTGCCTCATCCATAGATTACAATTTGGTCACACGTGAAATGCTTGTGGCTTGTATGGTTAGGTGTTGGATTACTTCACCGCTCATCATCAGCCATAATAAGAGTAGGTCTAGTTACTTAATGCATCATATTACCTAAAATTTCATTAGCATAAACTATTGAAAAATAACACTATAATCCTGTTATGCCTATGACTAACAATTCATGACATTGTAACATTTTTTATTTTTTTTTGAATAAGAGCAATGTTAATATTAGTGAGAAGTTTTGTTCATATTTTTCTTTACCATTACCTTTAGAGAGCAACAACCAAGAGGACTAGTTTTTTATAAATTAATCAAATGAAATTTCTAATCCTTCCATAGAAAATATAAACAAAAAATGTTCACCAATAAGGAAAAGGAAACACCATGTTTAAAGCTCCTAAGGTACCACAAAGAATTTCAACCACCTCCCTAGCTATTTGGTGATGCTAAGAAAGTGTTTTACAAGGAGGCCTATAAATTGTTAGTCTTGAACTTAGTAATTAAGAAGGAGGTGTTTATGTCATGGATTTGGTGATAAAGTATAGTTTTTTTATATATTTTCTTGTATGCTTTATTTACTCCTTGATTTGTGAATTTTTATGTCCATATTTTTTTTGATAAATTTAATAATATATCATTTATTTATTTATTTATTTTTGGCCTTGGTGTGGCATGATTTTAGGTGCATGTCTTTAATGTTATGATTTATTTTAATTTTTCTTTTGTATTCCTTGGTATTATTTTTATCTCTATTTTTAAGAGTAATAATTAATTAGTTTTTATTTCCTATTCTTTTGAGCATGATTTTGTGTGTTTGTATGTAAACCTCTTAGAAAATCATTTGATGTGGTTAAGGGACAAATTATCTATATGGATTAGCATATAGATATATTAATGAAATAAGAGTATTGTATAGGTCCAATGTGGAGCCTTAATTTAATGGAATGTGCACATGATGAAATATTAATCTACACAATATTAACCTACACACTTTCTTCTTATCATTGCTAGTCAACTAGACATATATTATATGGGAAGATAGATATTACAGCACAAGTGGGAATGCTCTTGCTTCTAGATATAAAAATATTTTTATAGGCTCATGATTTAAGATTTAAGTTCTCAAAACTTTGATGTATACTTGGTTACAATTTAGAAACAAGTGTTTAATCAAGGGTCCTTATCATAATTATGCAATTATATCTTCTGGTTTGAATTCTCTATGAGCACATATATTTATGACATGACTTGCTCTATTTTTTTTTTTTTATTTAACATATTCTAGTATGATTTGGATTAGAAATTTCTTATTACAAGCTTAATGTCTTGAACATTAGTTTTAGGAAGAAAGATTATTTATGATAAGTAAATTGATTTTTTTTGTTTTATATGTTTGGTATTTACATGTTAGATCTATTAACCTTTATCTGTGATTGTGTTCTACATGTATTGTCTTTTAAATTTACATATTTTATTATTTCTATACACATTTTTAATTATTGATATGTGATTTCTAAACACTTACATGATTTTTCAGCCAAGTTACAGATTCTAAATGTTTACCATGTTATACTTGAGATAGAAAGTGAGAGTAGAATCAAAATCAACAAAACATGCTTAAAATGCATATATGGATTATTTCAATTCAAATCATCTAGTAATGGTATTATATATTAATAGGAGATTAATGTAAAATAAGACAATATGTAAGTATCTCCTCTTTATGAACTAGCATATGAGAAACTAGTTAGGGCATATGATGTTTATAGAAGGTTCATCTTTAATAAAACTTTTGTAGAGTTCCTTAACGATGCTCCTTTTTGGCTTAAGTAACAAATTCAATAGATGTAATTCTTCAATTACCTTGTCCAAATAGTTTCATGGTATCATTTTAATTCCAAACATGCTTGGAAGATAAGATTTATAATGATATTATGACTTATGTCAATGTTGGATTTATGCTAGTTTCAACATGGACTATTACTAAAGTCAAAGACATATTGATGTATCCTTGAGCTTAGGTAGGTTCTCATGAAGATATGAGCCTTAACCATCATTTCCTAATTCTATTTGGTGATGTAACAATTTTTTTAGAAATTTCCTATGTATATATTAATGTATGTAGCTTCTCTATCTTTGTGACATCTGAAAACATTGGTGGCTAGAACACTAAGAGATCCACGGGCATACAACCTAACCTAGAATCTGTGCGAAGCTCAGGCTGTGCTAGGAAAAAATGGAAAGGAGGTTCCCTGAATGGTCTAGTCAATTAGACAGGGACACACATGGTGTAAAATAACCATTTGCAAAAGGATTTTATAGAGTGTTACACATGGGAGCCAGGACAATAAGCAAGAGCGTAGCATAGAGTCTTGACCCAAAAATAGTAATCTCAATGTGCAAATGCATATCAACAATAAAAAATGTAAAATTTATGCTAAAAATTTATAACAAATGTTGAGAAAGAAAATTAAATAGAAGTTTGAGAGTGTTGAAATGCAATGCCCAAAAACTAGAGAACGTAACTTTTACTTAGACAAGATGTGAAAATGGTACACAGCATCAAACAAGCATAGTGGTAGTGCAACGATGCAATCATAGTCTCTAGGATGTTAAGGATGTGGTGCTGGTAGCTACAAGGGGGGTTGAACCTACTAGGTTGGTGATCGTTACACTCTACAAATACAAGGGAAGACTATGTCACAATGTTTGTTAAGGTGTCAAGCTCAGGTGCTCAGGCATAGGAGTAGTGGAGATGCTAGGAATGCTCAAATGTTTAATGCTCAAATGATTTTTTTCCTAACCCCTAAAGTACTAAACATTGGGGTATTTATAGGGCTAGTTTTTCTATGAAATGAAAATTGGATGCCACATGGCCTAGGTGTCATGTGGCATGGACATAGGTAGGTCATGCTGACATGTTATGCTCTTTGTAACAAAGTGTTATGCTCTGCAAGACAAGAATGAGAAATTAGAGACTATCAAACTATAACCACACTACCTAGGCTACATGTGCCAGAGTCTAAGAGCCCACTATGTACCTACAAACAATGTCAAAACAATGCAACTTAGGGACTACGCTCTTGGACTACATCTTACCCCTCGTTTGAGTAGGGTCAAGTGTGGGAACAATTTCAGGGATCAATGGGGGGTGCAAAAGAAATGCAAACTACTAATCCTGGCCACTAGAGTGATGTCAGAGCTAAGATGAAGGTCGATGCTATGTTCTAGAAGCTTCTGGATGCTTTCAAAGGCATTTCCCAAGTGTCAAGCTAGCTATGGTACATAGCATAGCATGAACACTTAGTGAAATTTTGCAAATTTTTGACTTACCACACCTGTCATGTTGTCTACGCTGCACAGCATAGCAAAGCGTAGCATGAGTACTTTGATAAAATTTGATAAAATTTACAATTTTTCTTCATGGAAAATTGACCATGCTCTAGGTTGTAGTAGGAAAAGCAGCTTTGAAAGTCAGAGAATTTCCAAATGCATCTTCTACATTGAGCTAGCTTGATAGATCCTTGTCCAACACTTAGGAAAAATTTGGCCTTGAAATGTGTGTTAAGCTTGCTATGCTATGTAGCATAGCAGAGCATAGAAGTCCAAAAGATAGAAAATTTTCCAAACTATTTCATCCATCTTGAGCACTTTTAATAGACTCTAGCCTAGTACTTGGGTAAACTGGCAACTGGGACATGTGTCAAGCTAGATATGCTGGAGAGCGTACCGAGCTTGATAGTCTAGGAGATAGAAAATTTGCCAAATTGTTTGGTTCATCCCAAGTGACCCTAGACCACTTTTGGCTTGACATTTATGTAGATTGTCCATGGAAGTGTGTGCTATGTTGGCCATGCTAGGGAGTGTAGCAAGTAGACTTAGAAAAAATTTGCAAAAAAAAATAGGACTTGAGGTGTGCTATGCTATCTATGCTACACAATGTGACACTAGACTTAGAAAAATTTTACCCAAGTTTTGACACTTAGATAAATCTGTCATTGAACTACAAGAGCTTGAAATTGGTGGTGTTTCATTAGCACCTCTTTGTTGATGTCTAGAGGATTGACCTAAGAGACGTCAACAAAGAATACAAAACACCACAATGAACATGACACTAACACCATTTGATAGTGCCCACTTGGATGAGGCTTCACTGTGCTTAAGGGTGCTAAGGGAATGAAGTATGGTATGAAATAGGTTAGCAAGATGGGTTAAAGGGCAATGGATGATGAGGATAACTGTAGAATGCAACGTGGTGATAGCTTGTCATCATAGCATGATCCCTCATCAGAGTGCCTATGATGGAGTCAGCATGCATAGGTGGCCTACGTTTTGGATTTTGACCTCTTGTCAGAGTGCTTATGACAGAGTCAATCTAAGATCAAATTGGTTGCAAGACAGTAATCATGCCATTTCACTTGGGTACTCGACTTGTCTCATTTTCTTTTTCTTTTTTACTCTTCTTTTTCTTTTGTTTTACTTTTGTTCTTATTTCCTTCTTTTATTATTTTTTTTTTTATTTTTTCATCTTTTGCTCCCTTTTGTGTTGCCAAGAAAACTACGTGCCAACATTTGCTTAGAGATAAGCACATTGCATCTATAGGACAAGGTGTTTCCTCCCCAGGATAAGTTGTGTTACATCCATTTGGGGCTTTGACTAGCTCACAAATGCTCCCCATGGGATGAGTTGTATTACACCTATCATGGACTCAACAATTAACTACAAGAAAGGTTCTACATGCATCAAGAAAGCTTGCAATGGGTGTGGAAGATTGCAAGATCAAGAGGTAGAGGTCAGTTGGCTAGGTATGGATGTGCACTCTTAAGTAGCAAGGTAAGCCAAAGTGGATGCATTGGAGTAATTTGGTACCTTTTCACCATGATGAAATGCACCTTTGAATGACGCCACCCAAGCTTCATCCTACAAACACAAATAGAGAAAATAAGAAAAATAACAAACACATGAGATGAGGGCAAAGTCCTATTTGCTAAGGGCATTGCAAGGGCTGAGTGCTATGTCAGTTATGAGCACATGCAATGTCCAAAGTAGGAAGGTCAGTGTAGGCATTGACAATGAAAAGCTTCAAAAGCTCTAGTAGCCATGCTAGGATCAAGCACCCAAGTGGCTAGAAGCAATTGTGGTGTAGGTGCTTAGGAGTTCTCACCAAAAGTAAGAGCCAGAATACTTAGCCGCATGGCAAGGAGCTACACCAGTAGATGTTCTTCCAAACTCAGACAATGGTGAGGACCTAAGAATGAAAGCATTGTGGCTAGGCCACAGTATTACTGGGACTCTAGCGAGTGCTACTAACAATGAGATCTATGACTAGGATGATTGGCACTAATGACAATAACTCTCAAAGGTTAGCAAGATGCCAAAAGACATCTTTGGAAGATCAGCAAGATGTTAGGGACAGTGATGCTACAAATGTCCTAGATGGTTTTTCCTTGACATTGTGAATTTTATTCTGGAACTACAATGCCCCACCCCATCCTTCCCAAGAGGTGTGAGTAGATGATAGAAGATTGGAAGTATTCCCACTCACTTGCTCGTAGAGCTATGCGTGTTGAACTATGGATGCAGAACTACAAACCCAATTTTAGATCTTGGTAGACCACATGTTGTGCTAGTTTAAGCTCCTAGTAGACCATGATCCTAGTTTAAGATCTAAGAAAACAATTTTGTGCTAGTTTAAGGTCCTAACAAACCACTCTGCTAGTTTAATGTCATAGCAGATAATGGATGGATAGTTTAGGATCATAGCGAACCATGTTGTGGGTGCTAGTTTAGTGTCATAGCTCAAGGACATGTTGTGCCAGTTTAACATCGTAGCAGACATCTATGCCAATTTAACGTTGTATTGAACATCTATTTACCTTTCTTTTTTTGTTGGCTTGATACTACATATCAAGTGTAGTATGGCTTCAGGTACCAGTGGTTAGTGAGCTTGAAGGCTCCATTGTTGTATGCCTTTATAACCAAGAAAGGTCCTTCCTAGTTAGCTGAGAACTTATCCGAGGGCTCATGGATGACCTTGAGGACTAGGCCCCCCTTCTTGATTGGGCATTGATACTAATCATAATGGTGCTTTTTTCTTTTCTTTTCTTGGTACCACTCGATGTGATTAAGTGTTTGCACATGCTCTTCTGCTATAGACTCAAGGTCGATGGTTCTCAACTCATTATTTTGAGCCTCATCAATGAAGCTTGGGAAGATCATGCAAAGTGATGGGACCTGCAATTCAAAAGGCAATGTTGCTTCAGATCCATACACAATACTATATGGCATCTTACCTATCATTGTCCTGCATGTCCTTGGTAGGCCCATAGTGCATAGACTAGTTGTTCATGCCATCATCATTTGCTGTTGTTAAGCATCCTCTTCATAAGATTGATGAAGACCTTATTTGTAGCCTCTACTTGTCCATTCACCTATGGGTAGTATGGTGATGAGAAAGAATGTTTAATGCCAAGGTTTTCATAGAAGGCTTTCTTTTTTGCATTGCTAAATTATGGCTCATTATTTGTGATTATAGTTATGGGAAGACCAAATTAGGTCACTATGTTATCAAGAATGAATTTTCAAAATTGTTGTGATGTTGTCTTCCTAAGGGGAATGGCTTCAACCCACTTGGTAAAATATTCAATTGTAGTAATGATGAAGCTATGTCCTATGGAAGACTTAGGCATTATAGGTCCAATGATGTCCAAACCCTAGCATTGGAATGGTCATGTGATCTGTGTAGTATGCAACTCAGTGGGTGGCATGTGCATTATATTTTCATGTCGCTAACACACATCACATGTCCTAACCTTGGAGACACAAGCATGCTCCATGTAAGGCCAATAATAGCCTAGATCCCTAATTTTTGCTGCCATTATCCTAGGAGCTATATGAGCCCCACATAGTCCCTCATGAACTTGGTCAATGATCTTTTGCACTTCATTGCCACTAATGCAAGTTAATAGTATTCCATCATAGGATCTGCAACATAAGGTGCTATCACCTACAAGGACGTACTGCCATGATCATTTTTATACTACATCTTTTTGGGCAAAGGTTGGATTTTGTGGAAGCTCTCCCTATTGGAGGTATGCTTTAATATCGTCATACCACTCTTCGGTGTGAACTGTACTTACAACTACAATGCTTGTTGTATGAGTTATAGGCTTAGTACAATCCACTATTGAAGCCAGCAAACTAAAAAACATGTCTAGCACTATGCTTAAGGCTAAAGTAGCTAGTGTGTCAGCTATGGCATTTTCATTGCAGGGGATATGTTGGATGTCTACGGTTGCAAATTGTTTAAGTAAGTGCTTTTCCAAATCATAATAAGGTTGTAGATGTTATGCCTTATAAGCATAAACCTCTATGACTTGGTTGATGACCAGTTGTGAATCACCTTGGACTACTATATTTTGAGTTCCTAACTCTTAAGCTACTAAGACATCTCTAAGGAAACCTTTGTACTCCACCACATTGTTTATACATGGAAATGCAAAGTGATATGTGAAGGGTCAGATCTCCCTAGAGGGAAATGTGATAATAGCAATAGCACTACCACCTTGTGTGGTTGAAGCACCATCAAAGTGAAAAATAGCTTCAAAGTTTGCATGTACTTGGCTTATACTATTGACATGTTCATCTAGAAATTTTGGATATATTGTTGCTTGATCATCCATAGGTAAAGTCATAAGTTGTGTGACTATTGCTTGATCTTTTATGGATGCCTGCGCTATATAGTGTAGGTCAAACTCCATGGTTATTGCCTTCCACCTTGCTATTCAACTACTTTCATATATGTTCATTGTAATTGCCCAAAGTATGGTGCTTTTGCAAATGACATTAACTTGGCTGTAGAAAAAGTAGTGTCTCCACATTTTGAGTGCAAAGACTAAGGCAAGATAGTTCTTCTCCACATCATTATATTTTTCCGCATGTGCTACTAGTGCATGGCTTAAGTAGTAAACGAGGCCTCCAAGCCATCATCTCACTTTTGGCAAAGCAAAGAAGCAATGGATGTGTCTGAGGTTGCAAGGTAAATGTAGAATGATGTATCTCCTTGCTAAGGGTAGACTGTTGGAAGTTGAAATAGCTCCTTTTTTAGGTTGTCATATGTCTCTTAGCATTGATCTGTCCACTTAAAATGGATCCCCTTTTTGAGTAAATTCTGCATTGACTGCAACTTGTCAGTTAACCTTGCAATAAACATACATATAAAACATAATCTTCCTTGTAACCCACGAAACTCCTTAAGGTTTTTTGGTGGTGCTAAGTTGGTGATAGCCTTAACCTTGTCAGGATATATGCGTATGCCTGCTTCTGACACCACAAAGCCTAACATGTAACTAGTTTTTATGCCAAAGATACACTTTTTGGGATTAAGCCTAAGTTCATGTCTAAGGTAGCGTCTAAGGACATGATCTAAGTCATCTACGTGGTTATGAGCTACTTTGGACTTAACTACTATGTCAAAAATGTAGTCATTGAGTAGGTCTAATAGATAGTCACTAACGATATGTGTCATTGCACGTTGATATGTTGCTCCTATATTCTTTAGTCCAAAGGGCATCATTTTGTAATAAAATGTACCCCAGGGAGTCATGAAAGTAGTGCTAATTTGGTGCTTTGGGTTGATTTGGATTTGGTCGTACCCTAAGAACCCATCCATGAAGAAAAACAAGGCATGACTGACCGTAGTATTGATGAGTTGGTCAATACTAGACAGTGAAAAATTGTCTTTGATGGTTGCCTTGTTTAGGTCCTAGAAGTCTATGCAAATGTGTATACTTCTATTTTTCTTGGGGACAACTACAATGTTCAAGACCCAGTCGATGTAGTCAACTACCTAGATGAAACCAGCATTTTAAAGCTTAGTGATCTCATCTCGAATGACCAACGGAACCTCAAGCTTAACTTTGCAAGTTTTTTTCTTAACTGTCTTGATGCGAGGATCTAGAATAATGTTATGCTATATTATACAAGGGTCTAAGTCTGGCATGTCCTCATAGGACCATGCAAACACCTTGACGTTATTACTAAGGACTTTGAAGATGCTTTGTCAGATTGGAGGCTCTAATAAGGAACTAAGCTATAGTTTGTTTTCCTCACCTTTACATGTGATCACAAGGACTTCTATGAAAGGATCCTCAGTTATGTCACCTACCTCAAAATCTAAAGCTCTAACTAGATGTTTCGACTAGTTTAGCAATGTCTCTAGAGATGCCACATTTGTGTCAAAGGTGAGCAATTCAAAGTCAAAGAGTTTGTGTTTATGCATCTTTTGGATCCACCATAAGGTCCAATCAAGACAAGGATGAATGAAGACTTTTGTATGCATTCATTTTCATAGTCTTGTCTAAGAGATCCTAAAAAAAATCAAAAAAATATCAAGCGGTACCTGTCTTAATAAAGTGACATGCATAGAATAAGGAAGACAATGTTATGAAAATTTAACTAAGTGTGCAATATGTAAAGTGATTTTTTTGTGGCCTCAATTGGCCATAAAATTGCTAGTTTAAGATCATAGTAGACCATAGACTATGCATGGGACATAGGTTTAAGAAATGCTTAAAAGGTTTGAAACATAGGAGTGATCTAAATATTTATTGGGTAATTAGAAAAGATGCAAAAAATATTTTTAGAGTATAAGAACCTAAAAAAGTTGTAAAATTTCTCTAACTTTGGGTGCTATGCTCATCCCATGTTACGTGTGGGACACAAGATGCTCTACATTATGCATAGGACATGGAGCATCCTAGGAGGATGACATGTCCTTTGACCCTGAAGGGTATAAATAGAGGTTTTACCCATGGTAAACCTATCATTTTCATAGTTAGAGCCAACAATCATCCAAGCCTAGCATAGAAAAGGTAGAGTGTAGCAACCATAGAGGGAAGCTAGAGTGTGATGAAGATGAAGCTAGAATGTAGCAACCAGATATGGTGCATAGAAACAAATGCAAACACCTCGGCCTCACCAACATTGATGAAAGTGAGTGTACCCTATGGTGCTTTCCCAGAGCATGCATCTAGGACTACTAAGAGATGCTATTGGCTAGCTAAGAAATCATGCTCCACTCTAGTGATTCTATTCTACTTTCCCATGCATCTTGGTTTTTCTTTTGGGATTTGGGGTTTTGAGTATGGCCTACCATGTATAGGGACCACCGCTACTACCATGGCCACTCTATGATGTGGCCAGGGGAGAGAGCATATGCAATGCATTTTTTTCTTTTGTTTCTTTTTTTTTTCTATTTTTGTGTCAAGGGTTTGTGGGAATCCCACACTGCGAGGCACAACAAGGTTTTTTGGGCATTCTGTGAGTGTATCACAAAATGAAGTTTTGGTGACATGTATCATGAGTGTAGTGCATTACAAGGGTTTGAATGTTCCATGCTGCACTACAAAACTAGGGTTTTCTGCATGTCCCACATCATGGCATGGAATGGGGTTTCATTAGCATCCTGTGCCATAGCGTAGAATAGAGGTTTTGGCATCCCACATTGTGGCATGGAACAAGGGTTTTCTGGGCATCCCGTGCCATGGCATGAAAGAAGGGTTTTTGGGTGTCAATGTAGGACAAGACTTGGCCAAGGAGACCCAAGGTCATATCTGTCACATTGGGGTGTCCCTAAGAGTGTGACAAGAAGTTAGAAAATTTTACAACTGCTATGCTCAACCCTTAGGAAATTTTTAAGCTCTACAGTTTTCCTGCTATATGGTAGCACAATCAACACCTAGAAAATTTTTTCAAATTTTTGCTAGATGTCACGCTCTACAAGAAGCATGACCATCACTTAGAAAAATTTTGAGTTTGAAAGTGTCATGCTCTGTGAGGAGTGTGACCAATAGTTAAAAAAAATTTGTCATTTTCTTTAACACTGTAACGCTTGGAAGAAATGTAAGTGTTAATGTTGTGCCCCTTTTGGGAACTAGACACGTTACATGAGGATGCCAACATCCCTTTCCTATGGAGCCTAGGAGAGAGTTAATTATGTTGCATGTAATTAATAATAAATTTTTTTATCTCATTTTATGCATTTTTTACTATTATTTTTATATTTTTTTTATTTTTGGTGTTTTGTTTTGATTATCATAAAATACTTTATGTTACAGTGGTCGATGCTTCTGCTGAGCATCCTAAATCAACATCCACCTTCCACACACGACCATGGGCAACAACTCTAGATAAGTTTGCCTTTATGTAAGACATAGTGGATGATATGATTGACCACCTTAAACAAATAGACCCTGAGATGGGTACATTTACTTCATTTTCATTACTTCTTATCCCCACTTTTTTCTTGTTTGGTTTCTGTTTTACCTGTCTTATAGCTAATTTTTTACCATTTTTTGTTGGGATAATAAGCTCATGGCTCAAATGGGACCCAGACAGAGTCGTCCAGGTTGATTTTGTACCTAAGTTCCCTCTTGAGGTGGAGCAGGTGCCTCATCATGTATATGATGAGGTAAGCAAGTGCACATTGCACTTTGCATGTGTTGTGGAAGTGTAGGCATGTGAATGAGGAGCTATGGAAGCAAGTACAAGAACTTTAGGAATAGAAGGCAAACCAAGCAACCAGGCTAGAAGACTTACAATTGCATTATGACTTTCTAGTAGCCCACAACAAACTAGGTGGCAACTAACGTATGGCTGAGATCAATTATGCCAAGTACTGGTCAACCGTTTAGCATAAGAATGAGGCTACCCATGAGGTCATTAAACAAGGTTTAAGAATGGACCTCTCAGATAGGAAAAACCAAGACTAGAAGGATTACAATGCGAAAGTGTATGAATGGGAACAAACCCAATAGAACCAGAAGCATCATTACAAGTTGGAACGTAAAGCTTACTGCAAGAAGTACAGGGATGAGTCTATAGAGAGTTGATGTCAAGAGATATTCCTTGATGTCATTGATGCAAAAGAGGCTTACAAAATGTTCATGAGCCATGTAGTGGTTAGTGAGTCCTCGAAGAGAGAGATCACTATTCCTTCCGATCAGGTTACTTCTGCAACATTTTCACCAAGGCCACCCACATGGACAAATATGGAAAAAGCTAAAACCCTTGTGGGTGTCGATTTGGGTGAGGAGGACTAGACACGTATGTTAGAGGATGAAATTCTCTAACGTCTAGAGGCTGACCTTGAAAAGATGCCCCCAAACATGGATGTGGGTCCATCTTAGGTTGGTTTAATTTTATTATTTTCTATTTCATTATGATTTTTCATGTTATCCCATTCATTGACTAATGTTTTATTTCATTTTGGTTTTATGCAAGCTCCAAGTGAGGGTGCCGGACCCAATCAAACAATGGACAAAGATAAAGGGGAAGAACCCTAGCTTCCCATCGCATACTACGATTTGAAATGCTTAGGATATAGCCTTACTTTTGGGCAATTTTATGTCTTTTTGGATATTTCATGATGCTAATGTAATTTTTGACTACATATTTTATTGATGATTTAATGAAAAACTTGACATTTATTTGCTTTTCATTTTATCATTTTAACTTGTGATTTAGTTGATATTGTTATGATTTTAACTTATGCTTTAGTTGATGGAATTAGGCCCCTTATGGCCCCCATGCCATTTTAAGGCCATGGTGGCAAGGCCATCACTAGTTTAAGGCCATTTTGAGTCATCACTAGTTTAAGGCCATTTTAGGCCATCGTGCCAAAAGGAAGTTGATTGTCAGTTTTACGCCTTGGCGGGCCATGTGATAGTTTAAGGCCTTTCTAGGCTGCATTTTTAAAAAAAAAAGCTAAAAAAAATCATAACTAATACAAGATGAAAATAGTAATGCGAACTGTAACTGTGTAGACAAAGGGCTAGGAAGCAAGTTGGACAAGCAAGCAAATCAGGGACATGCCCTAGTCACGTAGATGTTTTCGAACCCAATGTAAGGCCTAGAAGGCACTAGAAAGTACCCTCCTAGGCCATCATCTACCATAGAAAAGGACAATTCTATCCATAGGGCTTCCTCATGGAGGTCACCTATCTTGCTTGGATGCTTGACGTCAATCGAACAACATTGACCTTCATTGCAAATAGGTGGTGTGTCTTCAAAGATCTCTACCTCCAACCTTTGTTCTATGTCTACGTTGTTGATGGTCAGAGGGGCCATGTTTTCATCAAAGATCACCACCTCCCAACCTTTGTAAGCTAGGTGGATCTCATTGTGGATGGGTGAAGAAATAGCCTGTAACTAGGCTAACTAGGACCTCCCTAGGATTAGGTTGAATCTAGGCATCTCTTCAACCACGATGAACTCAGCATTAGTGGGGAATTTCTTCCCTGCCACAAAATCAATTGTGACTATTTCCTTGACAACCACACATGATCTGTTAAAGGATTTCAGACATGTTATTGTTGTTGGCTTGATTTGATCCACTAGGCCCAGCTTGTCGAAAATGGGAAATGGAATAACATTGGTTGTTGCCTCATCATCTACATGCACCTAGCAAATCTTGTACTAGCCTATGTGAATTGTTATGAGCATGGGTGAAGTGGCTACTTCATCCTTTTCAAATTTATATTTGATTACTTCATTGCAAAAGTTCAAAGGTGTTGACCTTGTCTCTTTGGTTACAAGCGGAAACATTATGGCATGGATAGCCTTTTCTTCTACCAACATGTCTTCCTTAATAGGAATGGATGCCAACATGTGAACCAAGGCTTCATGATGAGTAGGGGAGGTCATGATTAAATCATACAAACTTAATGTTGTATTTTTTTGTTTTAGAGCTTGTTTAACCTATGCTAGCTCATCTAGAAAATCTTTTCCACCATTAGTTTGTTTGGTAGTTTTTAACTCCTCCATGTGTCCTAGGAGATGAATTTCTTGAGGAGGAGACTTGGTTTTTGGTTGGGTGGTGGGCCTTCAAGCCTCGATGCTTGTCTATTGGCTATCTATTTTGATGTTGGTGGCCTAAGATGATGAGGCCATAGGGACAGTTGATAAGGGAGTGAGTTTAGGAGGACCTAGCTCCATGCATTCTCTAGCCATCTTGTTAGCCAGATGTTCATCATGTCTCCTCGAGTGGGTAGGTCATGATGTAGTCCCTACCATCGGACCCTATGTAGGTGGGGAATCTATACACTTTGGTGCCCTAATGACAAAAGGTGCCTAGGCTATTGTTGCCATGACATGATATAGGGCCCTAACCACAAAGGGTATCATGGGTGCCCAAGGCAGTGCTTTGATGATGAAGGAAGCCTATGGCCTAGTTGACATTGAGACCCTGATGTCACCAGAGGGCACACAAATCACAAATGGTTCATGTACTAGCTTTACATCATCATCAATGCTAATGGCATTGATGATATACCTTGCATCACTAGTGTTTAATGGGTTCTTATAGACTTTCATGGACTAGTTCTCTAATCAGATAAGATTACTTTCGTCAAGGACCAGCTTGCCTTGATTGATCATGTGTTGAATGTCATCCTTCAACACAAGGTAATAGTCTATGTCATGGCCATGCAACTTATGGTAGTTGTAGAACTAGTCCAATCTAAAGTTTTTAGGTATTGGAGGCTCATTCGGCATAGTTGCAGAAGGGTTTCAGAGGACTTTGCAATACCTCTCTTGGAGCTTTCATGCATCTTCTAACATTTGTTTGTGCTGAATGTGCCCAGCACTAAGCAGTTTATCCAATAGCTCTGATAGCTTGATTGGCAAAGGGGTGTACTTTGAGTGATCCTTGCACTCAAAGTTTGGCCTTGGGGAAGCTTGCCTCATGGCCACTGATGATGTAGGTTGGTTGGTTCCTGCATTACCAGAACTTGATGCTTCATTGTTGTTGGATGGGGCTTTAGATTCCTTGGTTGCTTGCTTCTTATTGTTGGGTTTGGCTTCATTAGCCACGGCTACCATGGTCATTGTTGTGGCCTTCCCTTTTTCTTTGTCTTTCTTTACATGTGCATTTTTATAGGCCACATAAGCTAGGTCCCTATTGGCTTCCACCACATCTTGTATGCTCTTTGTCTAAGAAAAAGCCTAGCTAAGAGAATGTGGGGCTAAATAGTATAGCTTTGATTTGATGAAATTATTTACTACACCCTTAAAAATGGCTAGCAGGTGGGTTTTGGCTCACAGATCTTGTTAAGGGAGGCACTCCAATGCTATATGAATTTTTGCATCAGTTCCAGTGCTCCTTGTTTTACATTCATTAGCTGATCTAGCATGGCTTCCAACTTCAAGTCATACTTGAAGTAGGTTTTGAACTGGCTTAGCCACTCTTCTAGAGTTGAGATGGAAGCTCTAGGAAGCACACAATACTAGTTGATAGCTTTTCCAGTCAAATACATGGCAAAGACACAAATAATCACGTGTGGCCACGCTTGCAGTAGTAAGCACTTAGAATACAAAGTCACTAAGTGAGAATTTGGGTGACCCTCACCATTGTATTTTGTGAACTAGGGGAGTTGGACCTAGGAGGCAATGTTAGCAGAGGAACCATAAGGCTAATGGGATCATCTTGGTAGAATTTCATTTCATGAACCATTTCCATGTTGGCCACTTTAAGTTGCCTAACTTCCTCTACGAGAGTTTGGATGAGTTGGAATGCTTGATCCAAACTCATAGATGTTATAGAGGGTTGCATCGGTTGTGCCATTAGCAATGCCATCGGAACAACTCACAACCTTGTTGTAGGTTGTACCACCACGTGTGATGCTTGGCAAGTGTGTTGCTATATGTACTATATAGCACATGTGATAGTTGTATTGTGGGTATAGAGGTTGTAGCCCACCATGTAGTTGAGGCTAGGGCTATTGTTGGTGGTGGGGCTAAGATGGTAGGGATTATAGGAATGTGACTTTTCTATGGTTGCGATATGGGCATGGTATGCACATATGGTAGTATAGGCATCATAGATGCTAGCTATGAAGGCTAAACAGATAGTAAAGAGATGATAAAATGAAAGGAGGTAGAATGCCCTATGTTCTATTGTGTAGGTAGGACTTGGTGGCTAGCTACCACCAGCAAAGGCTTGGGCTATTGAAGTGTCACAGCTACCTCAAAGAATGCAGAGGACTATGACTGGTGTGGTAAGAAAATAGAGGTAGACTATGGGACTGAGACGTAGAATGGGATGCCACTGTCAAAGCGACATTCAAACTCCTCCTACCCATCTTGTAGGGGCTCATCATAGTTTAATGTTATGTCCTACTCTCTTGGCCTACTCACCCTAACAAGTTGGTCCAAAATTCATTTAAATTTTTTAGTGAGTAGTATGACTATGTCAAGGGTGCGAAAGAACTCCCTCTCATTTTTGTGGATGATCTTGAAACTTCACTTTGCTTCCATTTCTTGGCAGCCCAATGGCAAGCCTACCTAAATCTTTGTGCACAAGAAGTTGCATCATTCATCATTAAGCATCCTATGTTTGGGCAATTGGTGTCACAACCTAAGAGACTACCATTGTGGTTGCACTAGGCTAGGTGGTTGCTCAATATCTCCCACATGTTAAATAGGGTGAGCCACCTCCAAGCTCAAGGCAGTAGCTGAGGTGTTAACTAGGTTCATTTTGCTGTGTAAGAAAAATGTGAGAAAATAAGATGCTTGTGAAAAATGTTTAAATGTAGAAAACTTCAAAGTAAAATGGCTAAGTCTAGGAACGTTAAAAAATAGGCCAAAATGGCTAATTCTGGGAATGCTAAAGAAAACATTTATCTCTGGCAGTACGCTCATCACACTCTAAGATACTATTACGCTCACAAGGTTGTCACACTTTACAGAACACTCAGAGCTTAACACAATGGACACAGTTTGGTCGCTTAACGTAATGGACATAGTTTGGGCTTGCCATCCTATGGGGTTCCAAGGGAACTATCAACTAGGACCAAACTACACCAACTAGAATGTAGACAACTCCTACACTGGCCTATGGTCCAGCTACTACCATGGTAGGTCCATAGGGGTGTTACATCTACGCTAGCTTGCTACTAGTGGCAAGGGTGTAGAAAGCACGTGGGACTACCCATTACACATAGAAGGAATGGGAGACCCTTCTTCTAGCACCAAAAATTATGATGTCCAAAAATGCCAATGGCTAGAACACTGAGAGTTCTACAGGCATATAGCCTAACCCTAAATTCGTGTGAGGGTCATGTTGGGAAAAAATGGAAACAAGGTGCCTTGAATGGTCTAGTCAATCAAATAGGGACTTACGTGGTCTAAAATAACTATTTGCAAAAGGACTTTATAGATCATTACACATGCAAACCAGGACAACAAGCAAGAGTGTAGTGTAGACTCTCAGCCTAAAAATAGTAATTTCAATGTGCAAATGAATATCGCCAATAAAAAATACAAAATTTATGCTGAAAATTTGTAACAAATGCTCAGAAAGAAAATGGAACAGGAGTTTGAGAGTGTAGAAAGGCACCACCCCAAAATCAGGGAGCATAATTTTTTCTTGGATAAGATGTGAAAATGGTACATAGTATCAAACAGGCACAGTGGCAATGTAGTAGTGTGGTCACAGTCTCTAGGACATCAAGGATGTGGTGCTAGAAGTTGTAAGGGGGGTTGAACCTACTAGGTTAGCAGTCATCATGCTCTATGAATACAAGGGAATACTATGTCATGATGTTTGTTAAGGTGTCAAGCTTAAGTGCTTAGGTGCAGGAGTAGTGGAGATGCTAGGAATGCTCAAATGCTCAATGCTCAAATGATTTTTTGCCCAACCCATAAAGTGTTGAACATTGGGGTATTTATAGGGCTAGGTTCAACATGAAATGTGGATTGGACGCCAAGTGGCCTAGATGCCACATGGCATGGGTGTAGGTAGGTCATGCTGACATGTTATGCTCTTTGTAACAAATTGTTACACTCTGCAGGACAAGAATGGAAACCTAGAGACTATTGAACTATGACCACACCACCTAAACTATATGTGCTAGAGTCTGAGAGATCACCATGTACCTACAAACAATACCAAAACAATGCAACTTGGGGACTACACTCTTAGACTACGTCTTACCCCTCTTTTGAGTAGGTTCAAGCATAGGAACAGTTTTGGGGATCAATGGTGGATGCAAAAGAAATACAAACTACTGATCTTAGCCATTAGAGGGATGTCAGAGCTGAGATGAAGGTTGATGCAAAGTTCTAGGAGCTTCTAGAGGCTTTCAGAGGCATTTCCCAAGTGTCAAACTAGCTACACTACACAGCATAGCAGAGCATAGCATGAACACTTAGTGAAATTTTGAAAATTTTTAACTTGCCACACTTGTCACGCTGTCTACGTTACATAGTGTAGCAAAGTGTAGCATGAGTACTTTGACAAATTTTGATAAAATTTACAATGTTTCTTCATGGCACGTTGATCATGCTCTACGGTGTAGTAGGACAGGCAGCCTCGAAAGTCAAAAAATTGCCAAATGCATCTTTCATGTCAAGCTAAATTGACAGATCCTTATCCAAAACTTAGGCAAAATTGGTTTCTAAAACCTATGTCAAGCTTGCTACACTATGTAGCATAGCAGCCTAAAAGATAGAAAATTTTCCAAATTATTTCGTCCATCCTGAGCACTTTTGACAGACTTTAGCCTGGTACTTGGGTGAACTGGGAACTGGGACATGTGTCAAGCTAGGTACACTAGAGAGCATAGCGAGCTTGACAATTCAAGAAATAGAAAATTTGTCAAACTATTTGGTCCATCCCATGCGACCCTGGTCTGCTTCTAGCTTGACATTTATGTAAACTAGCCATGGAAGTGTGTGCTACACTGGCCATGTTGGGGAGTGTAGGAGGGAAACTTAGAAAAATTTTGCAAAAAAAAAATAATAAGGACTTGCGGTGTCCTACACTATCTACACTACACAGCATAACACCAAACTTAAAAAACCTTTGCCCAAGTTTTGACACTTAGAAAAATCTATCGTTGAACTCTAGGAGCCCAAAATTGGTGGTGTTTCAACGTTGATTGTAATTCAAGTTATGTTAAGTCCAATTTTTATCATTATAAGATAAGAAACTAGCTAATTTAGCCAATGGGGTATGAAAAGACACCCAATGATAATACTTTATCATTTTGTATACTTTTTTGATCATATTAGTATTTGGAGTATTTTTTTAAGAGACTTGCGCAAGTTTTACCTAGAAACAAAATTTATTTGAAAAGAAAACCCTATTCATAATGGATTTTTATGTCATATTTTTATTTCACCACAAATTTCATTTGTCACTAATCAAATTTGGAAAGCTTAGCAACATATTATTAAGTTTATGAATTTAAACAAAATTAGAATTCCCTTAAATGTTATGAATGATATCTCTTCTTGGAAGTTTCCCTTTCATGATCTACCACTTGCTATTATAAGGCCTTAATTATCTTCTTATTGGTTCCAAGGAGGTGTTATTTCTATATTCTCACTATGCTCATAAAATCAGTAGATGATTTAGTCTAAATTTAAAGCTATCTATAATGTTTCTAATTGCATGAGAAATATCTTCTTAAGTATCATTTAGTAGCTTAAAGGTTTTATTAACTTTTTCAGTTACCTCTGAATCTATTTTTACTAGTGTTAAGTAAATGGATGACTCCTCTTTCTTTCCTTATAGCACTTACAATGCATACTCTTTTCTAAAATCATGAGTTTATATTGTTGTTAAATGCATTAATTTTTTCTCACTTGATGATTTGAAAAGATGATGACATGCTAGACTCAAAAGACTTTGGAAGCTTTATTACCTTTCTAAAATTAGGTATTTCATACAATATCTTTTTCAACAAGGTCTTTTAGGCCATCTCATATGTGCTTGGGATTAAGCCTTTCTTATTGTTAATGATTTCTTTCCTTATTGGAAAGAAGCCCTTCTTAGAAATCTGCTTTTCCTTTCTAAGGAGTTTTTTTATTTGTAAGTACATGTGTTCCTAAATTCTTCATGCTATTTAAAAAAATATATATGTAATATTTTTCATAATCATGCAACTATTCATGATGAGTACACTATGCTCTAAAAGATCAACATTATTCAACTTATTATTTTTTAAGGCAAGTATCAAGCTAGCAACACTTTACTAGAGGTTAATAATTTCTTTTAGATAATGAAATCTTGGACCAAAAATTTTGTTATAAAATTTTCTTCACCCTTGATTAAGCCTTGGTGCTACTCTCTATTATTTCTCTTATATCTTTGGTTTACTCATTCTAGAGGTTAATAAGAAAGCCTTTACTAAGAAGTAAAACTCACAAGCATACTTTTGAACAAGGCTAAAACCTTATCATTTTCATAGCCTATAGGAGAGGTTTATAAGGATTGGTTATAAGGATGAAAACCCACAAGGTCATTCTCAAAATCATTAGGCCTTTTCTTTTCTTTTTTGTTTTTGAAGATTTTTTTATTATTGATAAGATATACTGATGTACTCTATTTATTATTCTTAACATAATTTTATTTTTGCAATCTAACATACATCCCTTCCCTCTATCATTTTGCACACCCTAGGCTTGTGATAATTGAGTTAACAAACTTTACTTATAGTTGACATTAAGGTATTGATGTGTTATGTTAATTAGTTTGCCAATAAGAAGTTGCCTTAATAGACCCTAAAAGGATCCAATCCCACATTCTTCAAAGCCAAATTAGCTTCGAGAAACAAGAATATAAGGAAATAGAGAAATTCTCCCTTAATTAATTAAGTCTCAAATAGAGAATCAAAATAACCATGAGGAACAAAGCTCAATTCAACTCTTCCAAGAATATTAGAGGTCACGCATATCCCCTCTCAATCCCTTAAATTTTGCTTACTCTTAAAGCATACAAGCTCAAGATAAGATAACACTTTTAAGAGACTCTTCACCTTCCTTGGGTCATTCTCTCTCTTCCTCAAGTGCTCTCTCTCTCTCTCTTACCTCTCATCATATCTTAGGCTCTTTTGCCTTTTCTTTGAACATTTAACATATTTTTATAGTTGTTAGAGTGACCTTTGGTAATTTTCAACCATTAGTCTTCCATTCAGAAATCATAATGTTCTTGAAAAATCAAAATTCCAAAGAATGCGAGTGACTATGCCTTGTAGCTACCTCATAGTAGCTAATCTACAATCAGACTATGACTTGCATCCTATCACATTGGTAACATCTTGATTGTTTTTCTTTTTCTATTTTGTCAAGTATGACAAATTATAGTCTACAACCTCACTAGGACTTATAATGTCTTGTAACTTACTATCCAACATAATCACCATGAAATTCTCCACTCTTCTTCAAACTACAATTAAGTGTAGCTTAGGGTAACTTACAACTTCACACTCCAAGCCATAGTCTTATCACAACTACATACCCAAAGATAAAAACACATCCAAAAAATTTCAAAATAACTCGAAAACATAAACACATACTCCAATGAATTTTAGGATACATTGAGAATAAGACAAATGAGAAAGTAAGGGTGATGTCCTCATCATCTTGCTCCCCCTTTAAAATGTCATTCTTAATGACCTCTCATAAATTGGAAGGCATCCTACCCTCATGATTTTAAGTCATTAGACTTAACATCATAATTTTCATGACTTAATGTATCAAAAGCATTACAAGAATGATTATCATACCTTATTTCAATACACAATGTTTTGATTTTGAGCTACTCTTACTTTTGGAGGCTTATCCTCATGCTCCACCACACTTACAATAATTGAGCATCTCTTTGAAATTCCTTAGTTGCATCTCCATAATCATTCAAACCTACACAAATATTACATAAGAATTTGGAAAAAATAAATTGATATCCTTCAATGAAGAAGACTTCCTAATCTTTAATGATAATTCTCCATCTTTATCCAACTGAATGTTCTTATTCTTTAAGCACAACTTATGCTCAACATTAATCACAATACTATTTTTTGTTCTCAAACTATTACAATCATGTCTCAACATTAATGGAGATATAAAATTCATCCCATCACTAACACAAATGCTAACAAGTATTAGTAAGCATTACAATGTCATTAATAACCATGATTTTCCATTATTACAACATTGTTCTTCTCATGCATATGAGACTTAAAACAATCAATATTATTATCTTATTCAAATGCATTACTTTCAACATCATAAAATATTTCATCACAACTATAATCCATTTCATTCATGCTTATAAATTCCCTTAAATTATGTATCAATGAAGAGTTCAAAGTACAAGCATCATATTTAGGAATAGTAGACAACAATCTAATCTTTTACTAATTTTTACTAATTATCCATGTATTATTTACACCATTGAAAATAACTTTATTGTCATAATTTCAAGGCCTACTAATGAGCGGCGAGGTACCCCTACACTCAACCATACGAATATGAGCATTACGCACGATCCAGTCAAACTCCAAGGACTAAGTGTTTATGCGCCTTCATAGAACAAGGATGGGTTAGGCGATCATTGTCTTCCTAAGCTTACTCATATGGCACGATTGTATGGTTAAGTAAACTTGAGGTATATGATTTTTTATGCCTTTTATGTTTTATGTCCTAATGCTAAAGAGGGAAGAAATGAATTAATTGAATAATGAATTTAAATTAACTAATCAGCTAGGTCCTAACTAGTCCTAACACCAACATCTATTCCCACTTTCTGTACACATCCTGAACCACTGCAACACTACTGGGGTTACCAAACGCTAATAATTACTAGGTTACCAAGTGTTCCACGCATGCTTGAAGTGGTTGTATTGAGTGTGCTTACTTGTTAAAATTAACAAATCAATAAAAGTAGCATTAATTAACTATTGAAAGCATTAAATAACTATAAATAGCATTAAGGGTGAGAGATAAGCTATTCTGAATGCTGCGAGGTTTATCACAAAGTTCATCTTTATTTCTAGACACAAGGTGTGCTCAGGTACACAATGCTCAAATAAAGATCTGTTCACTTTATGACTCCTACTATGGGCACTCAAAAATAATTCTAACTCTGAAAGGGAGAAACAACAAGAGTTTGGGTAAGGGACTAAGAACTAATTGCCAAACCAAGTGCGCCTACCTCTTATTTATAAGCAATGAGACAGGTCCCGATATTGAATGTTTGATATCGCTTGGCAGGATCCGATATCGTGGACTTGATATCATGACTCATCACCTACCAAAAATAATATTAGCATAATCAATAGGTAATACATCACAAAGAATTCTATACTCAAATTAGGTGATAGAATATTTGACAAAACCTTGTTTCTTAACTTCCATGTAATGATTCTTCTTCATCCAATATACCTTATATGGATTATGATGACAAATGATATCTAAATGTAAACATTTCATAGCTTAGTAGAGGTCATATTCTCTTGTGTTCCACCATCAATAAGCATATTCAAAGGATAATCTTCAACCTTACAATGATTTTTAAATAAATGCTTCCTCATAACATCTTCCTTCGCATTGTTACTAACAAAAGTACAAATACTCAATTGACTTTGCTCAATTATTTATAAAGGCTTAGTCTCACATACCTTTCTTGAAGTTTCAAATACATCATCGTCTTACATAATCAAGATTTCCTTACCCTTCCATTCATTTTTTTTTTTTTGGCTTAGTACACACCTATTTTTATGACCATATTCATCACAATTATAACACTAAGGTTTATCTTGTTCTTTATCTTTTAGAAATTTATCCCTTTTTTTCCTCTTTTTACTAAAGTAGACTTCCTTTACCTTCTTTTTTTCATCTTCACTTTCCTCATTAGATGACTTCTTTGACTTTTGAGTTGTATGTTTCTCATTATTCTTCTTTTGATCTTTATCTTTCTTCAAACGAAACTTTGTAATTTTTATTTTAGCCCTAAGAGTAAGATCATAAGCTTCATCAAAAGTATCAAGCTCATAAAATATTAATTCTTACTAATATTGCATCCTTAATCTACTAATAAAATCATATACTTGCTCATATTCAAACCAATGAACACTAGTATTTTGCAAAGTATTATAAAACTTGACATAATAATCCTTTACCTTTGTCTCCTTGTGTGAGAAATTTTAGCTTCTTGATGACTTCATGGTAGTAGGAAGTCTTTTTAATTTTTTATTTCAAAATGAATTTCATTGCTTGCCAACTCTTAGTGCATCTACTAGTCTTTTCAAAATATTGAATACATTCTTTGTCGCATCATTTAGCTACTAATCCTTTAGGTTTTCTTTTAATAATAAAATGGATCATTACCCAAAGCCATAATGCTCATCCTACTAGGCGAGGTCTCTGGAGGGTTAGTAGATGAGAAAAACCCTAACCGCTTTGAGTAGCTACACCCAAGCTTAAACCTAAGTCTTTGACTTCAAAAATAAGCACCTTACCATCACTCCAAATGACAATCCCTATGAAAGGAAAAAATAAGAAAATACTTATTCATAACTCTTAGTCATGAAAGGAAAAAATATATATCCTAAACACCTTTGAATATTGGAATATTAACACAAGAAACTCTTAATGCTCTTCTTAATATTTTAACAAATATATCATCATCATTTTCTTCATTAGTATGAATGGAATGGAATCTTTGTTCAAGCCTTTGAAATTTAGATTTTTCTCTTCTTAGAGCTCATTGATCACTTCTTATTTTTGGTCTAGGAATATATGTAAAAGGATTTTATTCTTCAATCTTCTCTTCATGTCTTCTTGATGTTTCTTCAATGTCTTTGTTTTTACTAAGTAATAGCTTGAGTATGACTTCTTGCATTTCAATCATAAAAGCATTTAAGGAATTCTTAAGCTCTTCAAGCTATTTTCTAAGCTTTTTGTTATTATTCTTCTTAGGAGCCACATCTTCCATATGTATATATGTGAAGCCTTATAGCAAAGATGATACTTACAATAATACTCTTTCTATGACAATGAATAGGCATTATGCTTCAATACAAAAGTATTAATCTAAAGTAATTTCACTTCAAATCCTATCCTTGCAAGTCACTTGATACTCAAATATCATAAAAAAACTTGATCTCACAAATTTCAAAGCAATTCTTACCAATGTTTGATAATTTAAACCCTAAATATATACAAAGCATACTAGATTTTTCAAAATTCTTCCAAAGCTTGATGAAGATCAACATCTCTAAGTGTGCATGCTTCCAAACCAATGCTCTAATACCAACCTAATAAGGAGCTATGTCAATAGATCCTAATATTTCCTAATTCCATGCTCTTCTAAGCTAAATTAGATTAGAAAAACAACAACACAAGAAAATAGAGAAATTCTTTCTCAATTAATCAAGTTTCAAATAGAGAGTTACAATAACCATGAGGAGTAAATCTTAACTTAATTCTTGAAAATATTTTAGAGGCCACACATGTCCCCTCTTAATCCCTTAAATTTTGTTCACACTTAGAGCATACAAGTGTAAAACAAGATAACACTAATAGGAAAATTTTTACATTTATTTCTCTCTCTCTCTCTCTCTCTCTCTCTCTCCTTACCTTGCCTTTACATTAGACCTTTGAAATTCTTTTATAGTTTTTGGAGTGACCCTTAGCCTTCTCAAACTTACACACTATCACATTGGTAAAATCTTCATTTTTTGCCTATATTCTTTTGCTACTATGATGAACTACAACCTACAACCTCAAGCTATGACCTTACTATAACTCACAATGGCTTGCAACTTATTATTTGATATAAGAAATAAAGAATTATTCACTTTTCCTCAAATTATAGCTAACTACGGCTTGCAATAACCTACAACTTCACACTACAATCAATTGTGAGTCATAGTCTTATTACAATTGCCTAAAAAAAGATAAAAACACATCAAACCAACTTCAAAACACAAAAACACACTCCTATGATTGTTTAGAACACATTGAAGATAAGACACGTAAGGAAGGTAGGGTAATGTTCTCATCATCTACAAATGTACAAGTTTGACTACTCTTCAATTTCACTTTTCCCTCCTTACACTTATGTCCTTATGTTTCCCATGCTTTAGGGTCTTTTTTAGGTATTAGGAACTCATTTGGAACATGCATTCTTAATTCAAAGTTCAATTTGGTGTTGAATGTGCAATCTCCCCTTTGAGGATGGTTATGGTAGCTTCTTGCATTGAAAAAAGAGATTCATGCATGTTATAGCAAGCACACCCTATATCAAAAGAATTGCATTTTTTTTTTGTTGAAAAAGTGACTAAAAAGGCTCTTTTACTAGCATAGGGTTGTTATTGCCCAATAACTAGTACACCCCCTTATGCTTTAGCTAAAAACTATAAATACCAAGTCGGGAGATTCATTCTATATCTTGCTTTGTTATTAGTTCTTGGCTCTTTCATCCCTTAGGTAAGTATGTCTTCTTTTCTTTGTTTTATGTTTTTGAATCATTACTTGACCATGTAGTGAAAATCTAATGAAGTGCTATCATGCTTATGCAATGGAAAACCATTTAGTCGATATGAAGTTGAGTATTTATGTGATGAATAAAGCTCCATAATTTTTCTTTAATTCTTAGTTTGTTATTAAGGGTGTTGTAAATATGATTTTATTTCTAACCAAGCTATGATAGTGACATCATTATAATTGAGGGTATTCCCAAGGATGTAATATAGTGGTTAAGATAGTCTTCCTTTAATTGAGAAGTTATGGGTTTAATTCTTCAATACAAGTTAAGTATTTCTTATTTTTCCTTTAACTAATAATCTTTACTAGAAATATAATATTGCAGTAAAAAGTTTATAGGACTTATTTTTGTCACATCTAGTAGCACTTAGCTACTTTGTCAAATCTATTTTTATGTTTCATGAGATGAATATACTTTCTATCCAATAGATCATTTTTAGTTTATGGATATAATGAAATCTTTAATTTCAGTTTTAATATAATTAATTAATAAATGTAGTGAAATTAGTTTGTTAGTAAATTGGTTTATTAGTTAAATTAATTTGAGTAGTTACTATAATTATGAATGAGTTAGTGATGATTCCCCCTTACTTAAGAAGATCACACCTGTATAGAATGGTGGTGGGTCATCAAGTGTGTGACTTAGAAGATTATATCATTTTTGTATAAGGTTGCTGCACTTGTCCCATAAGGGGTTAAAACCTCAAGTGCATGTGTGTATTATAGTTGTTCCACAAGGGATTACAATATGATATATGTATCTATGTATTTTGCATTGCACTTGTCTTGCAAGATAATGTAACATGGGTATGTTTGTTACTTACTTTTTATGTGTGGATGTTGCACTTGTCTGACAATGAATTACAATGAAATTTATTCATTGTTTCATTTTTATTCAAAAATGGATAAAATTATTAAAATTATTAAAAAAATTTAAAAATATTATTTCTTTCATTGTGGCAACATAGTTGTATTTTATATATTATAACATTATTTATTCTTTGAATGTAACAACATATATAAGTAAACTTTGTAATTCAAGTTCCTATTAACCTTAATGTTTACAGTTGATTCACTATGCATGCTATTGATAGACTTCTCATGGTCTCAACCAAGAGGCCCTTATCAATGGTATGCTAATTTAGTACCATTATGTTTTACTTATCCACCAATCCTCCTAGGACCTTGCTCGATAGGATGAGCATTGTGGCCCCAAATGATGATCCTTCCTTTTCTTTTCTTTTCTTTTTCTTTTTTTTTTTTGTCTTAGCTATATTTCTTGGAGGTACATATAATTAAATAGTTTTATACACATCTAATCGTTTATCTAACAAACCTTAACAAATGAAGGCCTCCACATATAAGGAACTCTAGGCTACAATTGTTAATAATGCATGCTTTAGTACATGGCAAAGGCAACAATTGTTGATGAGTGTCAAATTCTTAACAAATGTTAACATTAGAATTAGAGGAATGTGACATCAAATGTATCTATATTAATATTTTTACTAATTAATTTGCTTGTTATATATATATATATATATATATAACTAGATGACACCATTTAATTGTATTTTTACTTTATGCACAAAGATATTATAATTGGAATTGACCACCTCTAACATAACATCTACCATAGTTAACAATGTTACCTTACCAAATGTGCTAAGGCCTTTGGTTATACCTCGATATTATTTTAGTAGTTAATAAACTATAAATGAAACAATGAAATATAAGTGTTGGTAGAACTAGAATTTTACCATAAAAAGAAATAAACTTTGCAAATTCAAGTATGTTTTCATGAGCAAAATTTGTTGAAGTCAATAAAAAGTTACATGACTTGGAGTGTCTCAATGCACTTTACATTCAAAGAGCACGCATAACAAGTCGGATGAGCAAATCCCTTGGAATGGAAATGCAACATGCTTTTGGCAAGGTGGTAGGGTGCAACTTGTCCAAATACGTATAAGAATTAAAAATACAGAGAAATGTAGTAGAAAGAGAGGAGCGTGCACTTAATTAACGAGCGTGGATCTACTCATAGATGAGCTTGGAAAGCCTGCTTCGAGGTTTTAATTGCCGAGGAAGTAGCAAACGCCAAGTGCCAATTCAACGTCATTATTGATCGTTATAAAAATGTGCAAGCACGCGCTGACTTTTTGTATTTTCACGAATTACAGATCCGTCGGTGTTATTAACTCTGTCGGTGTTAGGTTAAGTTTTTAACGAAGGGAGCATCAAACACGTGATCAGACTGCACCTTTCTAAACCACATTAACATTTTGTGCCGAGGTTCATCCGGAGCATAAGATCTTGCTCATGGAAGCCGTGGTTCAGATGAAAGACCCACTCACTCAGCTGCTGCGCCGAATCAAGCCCGACTACGTGGTGTGCGACATGTGGATCCCGAAATCGGAGCTCCGACGGTGTTTTTCGTGGTGTACAGCATTGCGGCAAACTCATTTTTCGTGTACAGGCGCCGCCCGCCGACGAGGACGCGCACAGAGAGCAGATGCGCAACTGCATGAGCACAGTCGTGTCCGCCTTCGCCGGCTGCTCCGCCATGATCGTCAACACGTGCGAGCAGATGGAGAGAGAGTTTCTTGAGTACGCGAGCAAAGCTGAATCCAAGCTCGTTCTGGGCTTGGGGCCACTGCTTCCGGTGGAGCCGGCCAGATCGGATTTGAACACAAGCGAGGTGAGCCCACTCGTTCATTTTGGTGTACTCACGATTTTGCTATAAGTTAATTTACGTACTGTATAACTATGATGAGTCAGGTTCGTTGTAACTGGGAAGAGTCTTGGGTTGGTAGCCCGAAATCTGCGTCATTACCCAGCAATAAGTTATAAATTTTTAGGGAAAAGGTCTTGCAAAAGGGATTTTGAAACTCGTCTGTACGGGTGAGGTGTTATCTTTGTGGTACGAGTGAGGTGTTATCTTCGTGGTAAGATTCTTTGTTTCGTAATTCTAAGATGTTTATAAATTTCTGGGAAAAAAGTGTTGTACAGAGAATTTTGAAATCTGTTTTAGATTATGTAACAATGAAGTGCTACCTCAGTTGTAACAGTTGTAACAGTTTTGACCTGGTAGCGATGAGGTGTCACCTTAGTAATAACAGTCTTACCTTGGTAGCCCAGCCCAAAGTCAGTTCTGTTGGAAAAAACTAATTGTGAAGCAGTAGATCACAACAATGAATTAGCAATTGCTTATTCATGAACTACTCTTTCCGTTTCTATCGTCCGATAGTTTTAGAATTTTCCCCAAAGATGACATAAGACTTCTAAACATGTTGTGAAGATCTATCTCAGTTAATTTTTAGATGTTTCCAATTTTGTAACCCTAGATGTGGCTATTTAAGTCTTCCTTGGGATCGGTCATACACAAGAGTTAAGAGTTCTCACATTGCATGAGAGAGAGGCTTCTTCTTGTTCTCTCCTTGTGATGAAGAGAGAAGCTTGTCATTTCCATTGCGGATAATAAGATTCTTCTGCATTTGCCTGTGGTTCAATTGCTCTTTATTTTCATCTTATTTCATATTTTGCTGCATATTTTGCTGCCAGATCAACTAACAATGGTATCGGAGCTCCCAGGTTCATAGTCCGTGGAAGTGTTGCAGATCGTGCATACAAATTTTAGAAAAATGGCTGGCAAATACAAAATAGAGAAGTTCAATGGAAGCAACTTCACATTGTAGAATGAAAAGAAGAGTAATGAAAAGAATCCTCAAGAGAATGTGGCAAGTAACTCATATGACGGTGATGTTCTATACAGTGAGGCAACTATTGCTGAAGGCAGATAGAAACTCATTGATGCTTGGATCTTGGATTCAGGAGCAACATGGCACATGACCTCTTGGAGAGAATGGTTTTATCACTACAAACCAATCTCAGAAGGATCTGTGTACATGGGAAATGATCATGCTTTGAAAATCGTTGGTATTGCTACTATCAAGATAAAGATGTATGATGGCGCTATTCGCACCATACAAGAGATACGACATGTCTACTATCTTTAGGACAACTAGATGATGTTGGGTGCAAAACTCGTATAGAGAATGGGATCCTAAAGATTACCAAAGGTGCACTTGTGGTAATGAAGGCAGAAAAGGTTGCTGCAAATCTGTACATGCTTATGAGAAACACACATCAAGTGGGAGAGTCTTCTATTGCATCAACTAGTTTGGAAGAAAAATCGATGATGTTGTGGCATCAAAAGCTTGGTCATATGTCAAAACATGGTTTGGAGATTCTCTCTAAATAGAGACTTCTTTCTAGGCTCAATTCGGTATGTTACCATTTTGTGAGCATTGTGTTACTAGTAAGCAACACAGATTAAAGTTTAGCACATCAACTGCTAAGAGTAGAGGCATCTTGGACTTGCTGCACTCTGATGTTTGGCAAGCACCAGTGACTTCCCTAAGAGGAGCAAGATACTTTGTATCTTTCATTAATAATTTTTCTAGGAGATGTTGGGTGTATCCAATCAAAAGGAAGGCAAATGTTTTTTCAGTCTTCAAAGTTTTTAGAGCGCAAGATAAAAGTTTGACTGAAGTAGATCCTTGTATGGCCTAGCAAAAGCATAAGCAACATAGAATGACAAGGTAGAAAGGATGGTGTGGGGATATGATTGATCCTTAATTAAAATCTCCAAGTGGGAGATTGTTGGAAAAAACTAACTATGAAGCGGTAGATCACAACAATGAATTAGCAGTTGCTTATTCATGAACTACACTTTCCGTTTCTATCGTTTAATAGTTTTAGAATTTTCCCTAAAGATGACATAAGACTTCTAAACGTGTTGTGAAGATCTATCTCAGTTAATTTTTAGATGTTTCCAATTCTGTAACCCCAGATGTGGTTATTTAAGTCTGCTCTGGGATCGGTCATACACAAGAGTTAATAGTTCTCACATTGCATGAGAGAGAGGCTTTTTCTTGTTCTCTCCTTGTGATGAAGAGAGAGAAGCTTGTTATTTCCACATTGCATGAGAGAGAGGCTTCTTCTTGTTCTCTCCTTGTGATGAAGAGAGAAGCTTGTTATTTCCATTGTTGATAATAAGATTCTTCTGCATTTGTGTGTGGTTCAATTGCTCTTTATTTTCATCTCATTTCATATTTTGCTGCTAGATCTGCTAACAAGTTCCACTAACCAGAGTTATAAAATTTAGGTAAAAAATTGTTTATACTTTATAGAGAGAATTTTGGGATGTTAGAACCCGACATAGGTATATCTGTCCATAACTCAGCATTGCTCATGGGATTCAGCCCTGGAGATTCCAAATCAAATATCTTATTACTAACTTAAAAAATTTAGTTACAATTTCAAGTTGAAGAATGGGTGAAGAAGTAGAAGGCGGTGGTGTATGTAGCATTCGGGAGCGAGTGCATGGCAGTGATTGAAAAAGCGGCGGTTAAGTGCCTGACCAGGCCCTTAAACGCGACTCCAATAAAGAATTGCACCGATTTAGAGCGACCATGTCTTTTTCAGCGACTCAATGCCACTAATGCGCGACTAAGGCGGCCCCTCGTTGTTGTGTTGCGACAAAGTTGCCGCAACTGTAGAAAATGGCCTTGTTTTAATTGCAACACCTAACAAATTGCGAATAACTTCAGCAACCCTCATCAATTGAAGTCAAACTCGAATTGAATGCAAATTTGATTTAGATTGCTTGAGGAGTATTTTCAATTTGGGGTTTTCGATTTAGGGTTGGACGACAAAAACTTCTAGAATATATCCTGCTGCCAAAAACTCCTAGAATATCTCTTGTGCAGGCCCTTATATTTGCGCTGCTGTGGATGCTCAATGATTTTTTAATCTCAAATTTGCAGATTTAAACTTTTGCAACTTACCTGAGAATCATAGATGCTGTGAGATTCATAGTTGCATTATTTATTTATTCCAGCATATTTGGCACAGCGGTAGAAACTCTATTTTGCAATATTCTTGCCGGTATTCACTCGAAACTAGATGCCCAAGTGGAATTCGGAGCACAGTGAACTAGATGCCCAAGGTACGCCTTTATGAGGATGCCGACTACGACTCGACTACCACAACTTTAACACTGGTGCGTGGTGCGCAAGGACGACCTGCGGGAGGTGACTCTGGGTCTGGAGCAGAGCGGCGTGGCGTTCCTGTGGGCGCTGCGCCGCTGCAGGGAAGCGCTGCCGGCCGGATTCGAACGCCGGATCGTTGCTCGCGGCTGCGGCGTTGTGGTGCAGGAATGGGTGCCGCAGCGACGGATCCTGGCGCACCGCAACGTAGTCGCCTTCGTGAGCCACTGCGGATGGAACTCCGTCATGGAGGGCGCCATGATGGGAGTGCCCGTGGTCGCCGTTCCGATGCAGTACGAGCAGGGCCTGAATGCGCGTGGAGCCACTGCGTATTTGCAGTTGGACGTTGAGGTGCCACGCGACTCGCGTGGAAAGCTCCATCGCGACGACGTGTGCGCGCCGTGACGAGAGTCGCAGTGGACTCCGGCGATGCCGAAACTGCGCGTATTCGGCAGAGGGTCAAGGAGATAAGCCACGTGCTGCAGCGGGATATTATGTGCGCCGGTGGATCCCAGGACGTCCATATTCGCAAATTCGTAGAGCTCATCCCTAGTTTGACCATACCACTGTGACTCTGACGTAGCGCTCGCATCTTAATAAGTTATATTTTTGGATCATATGCTGCTGTCACCGAGTTTAACAAAACGATTCCCATGTACTCTGGTGCTTGGAAACCGCAACGTGTTCTCCCTTCAATTTTACTTATTTGACGACAGATATGCATGACATCTTTCATCAGGCACTAAAGTTTTTCCCTAAATAAGATGGGACGAGTTTTTCACAAATTTTGTATCTGGAAGAAATCTTCCTGCGACACAAATTCAGCTCGGTATTGAAAATGAGTCCAAAATTGGGCGATTCGAAAGAGTCGGATAGAAAACTCGGTAGATATTAAATTATTATTCTAATTAAACTCTAATAAAACACAAAGTTTTCAAATTTTTTATCAGCTAAGATTTAACTCTGAATAAAGGATAGAGCTGTAACATTTTCACCAATGATTTTTACTACGCCCCCGGTTGGATTTTCATTGACTTGCTTTAAACCTTTTTAATTTTTTCTTATTTTTAGTCATTAATGGCATAAACCAAAGAAAAATACAAATATACAATTAGAAAAAACAAAGAAAACAACCTTAAGATAATCTGGCACCAAGCTAAAAACAGTGTTCTATCTTACCAACTTTTGCTAAAATATCTTGCTAACTTGTTAAAACATTTTATAGATCATGACAGACTTAGTTGTTGAGATTGCAAATTGTGATTTTTGATTATAAATGAATTGTAGGTTGCGTTGCAGGTTTTAAAGTTTGTTAATAGGTTAGAAAGTGGAACTTCTGATGCTTTCTCAAGGAATAAAAAGGAAAAGGATTTTAGCATAAAATCAAAAACATTTAATCAAGTTTTATAATGTTTAAAATTAAAAATATTGATAAATTTTAATATATTTTAAAATACATTGAGTTTTTCTACCGAGTCATCTTATTCCACCAGCTTTTCAGAGTCATTTCTAAAGCCAAGTTGAGAATTTCTCTGATTTTTTAATCATTGTTTTTGACAGCAAATGTACAAGTTAAAACCTGAACTAAATAGAAGTGCTATAAAGATTTAAGTAACAAAAAGCATATTGTAGAGAGTGTGTTTTTTAATTTTATAATTTATTTTTTAAATTTTAAGTTTTATTACTTTTATATTTTAAATAAAACAATTAATTTGAATTGCCTAGTTAACTTGGATGGACAAGAGAGGCAAACCGACATTCCCTGAACAAGGATTAATCATCTTTACAGAATCATTGTCTTTGAACCAAAAATTTTGTTTGTTAGTTTTAGAGAATACATTCATGGGGGATAATAACTCATAGTAATAACTGATTAAGTAAATGATCTACACCGTTAAATCTTGACTTCTATAACATAGACAGGTAGTTGTAGTAGTTAAAATAATTGAGATAAAGTTTTATTTGAAGAAACTGTTTTTGAAATAGTAGAGTAATATTTTATCCTTATGTTGATAAGATATTTTTTATTTTCAGTTAGAAGGTCATGATCTTATTCTTATTATGATAATTAGGATCTCCATATATATTACTAGAAGAGATGGCTAAATAGTATTACTAGAAATAGTAATTTTAAAACTTGAAAATGTAGAATATTACTAGAAGAGAGATTGCACAATATAGTCATTAGAGGAAGACTCGAAACAACTTTTGTTTCCAATAAGTTACAAGAATGGTATCTTACATGGTTTAGGCATGTGTAAAGAAGATCAAATAAAGTGTCTATATTATATTGCTACATCACTATTCTAGAAAAGCCATCAAAAGGAAGACCAAAAAAGACATGGGACAAAACAATTGAAAATGATCTGAACAAATTACAAACAAACAAATTGCTCTTGATAAATGTGAATGACCAAAAGAAACTCATGTAGCCAACCCTATTTTGTTGGGACAAGGTTAGGATGATGATGATAACAACTAAGTATTAATCAAACCCATTACTTTATAGTTCAACTATATTGAATATATATTAGCTACTAATAAAAGTATTTCATATCTAAATTGAGTTTTGACCTTCAACTCATTGAATTAATGGAAATTGTTTTTAAACTCTTTTATTTTTCTTGGATATGACTATTATGTTATTATCTAAATTCCACAAAAGTATTATGGTGATCATATATCTTGAGAGGAAAATCACCGCATGATGTAAGTATTTTGATCTTTATGTCATAGGTAAATCTTTTATGCATTAATTGATTTTATTGGAATTGAATTTAAAAAATTTCACGACCATTTCATGCTCAACAATGAGCTTATTAGCAATTAATAATAAAATTATACGATAACTAATTATGATGTGAAAGTTAAGGACAAGGTCAAAGGAGAAATTAAAGCTTTCCCCAATTTAAAAGAATTACAATGTCTTAATTAAAATTAAAACTAATTACAATAATAAATGCATAAATATTTTGAAATCAAAACTAAAAGTTAATGTTTTACTCATTAGTGACCATGACGAAATAACTAATTTAGTATTTTATCTTTTTGTTATGAAGGTTGTAGTCACTCTTGAAAAAGCCTTGCACAACCAAACATGTCTTGAATAACCAATCTTTCCTTGTACATCAAATGGATCTAATTTTTGGAACCATGATGAATATATGCAAAGGTACAATTTCATAGGGGAAGACACGAATTAAAATATAATAAAATATTTAAATTATATTTTTATTTATTTTTTTAAATTTTAAATTTATTAAATATTATTTTCCATTTAATTTAAATAAAAAGAATCCTCTAAGCATGTGATGGGCTTCTGTTGGCGCTCACGCTTCAAGTACACACCGTATGTGGAAATCTTCTTCGGGATTCATGAATCCCCAGTGTATAAATCCTCCTGAATCTGATTCTTTTGATCTATATGTTACGGCATCTCATATGCTGTGTGTTGAAATATTTTATAGTTTTTAAGACACGCAGGTGCTCCAGACGGTTTAGCAACGGTAATGCCTCTCAGAGTTCAACTTAAAATGTTACTCTAAAGATAGCAAGTTGATCAATATAGGCATTTATTAAAAATGTTTTAGTTGAATCTATTTTGCAGGTAACCTTCGCTGGTCAATATAGGAGTTTTATTAAAAATGTTTTAGATGAATCTATTTTGCAGCTAAGCTTCGCATGTTTAAGAAAGGCTGACACGGGAAACAAAGAATCGCACTTTCAGTATGACTGGCATAGTGGTATGTGCAATGCGTCTAAAAAGAAAAAAAATGTTTTATATCAGAATGAAGAAATATTGCAAACGCGTAAATCTATGACAGAAACCTGTGTCCACGACGCATAGATTTGCATGGGTTTCTAATTATAGTTGAGATACCACGTTATGAGAAAAGTTAAGATCTATGCATCAAAGAATCTGACTCGTGGACGGAAGGAATCCAGGATTTGTGCTTCTGAACGTGTTTGGGTAAGTGTGCCTCAAGAAAAAGTGGGGACATGTTTGTAGCTGACTCGTGGACGGAAGGAATCCAGGATTTGTGCTTCTGAACGTGTTTGGGTAAGTGTGCCTCAAGAAAAAGTGGGGACATGTTTGTAGCAGGGGGACGTGATAAAGAAAATTTAAATAGATTAGTTTTTTTTTTAAAATTAAATCCGATGTATCATAAAAGAACATTGTAGAATATAGAACAAGTACAAAGTAAATTCAAATATTGTTAATGCTTAAAAATTACACAGAAGATTGCAATATCACCATTAAGCAAGAAAATTTGCAAAGGTATAGAGGACATCAAATTCATTTCCTTAAGAGCCATAATCCAGCTAAACATACAATTTCTGCAACAACCAAAATGACAGCAATAAAATGAAACCCTTTTGTTCCTCAATCCAATCTTTCCAAGAATGAAATTAAGCCTCAAGCCTCAACCAAATTTATAACCAAATCACATCTGCTAATACTTTTGTTCAACAATGACCTGTGCGTAGCCCCATAGGGCCATATTGAAGACGACCACATTCTAAGAAGACATACCTAAACTAGGCACAGCCTAGTAACTCACCTCACCTACGATGATTGAAAACCTTTAAGAGGCTGTGGAATGGAAACTAGTCATGATGAAGGGGAAAGAAAACCTTTAAGAGGCTGTGGAATGGGAACTAGTCATGATGAAGGGGAAAGTAAAAACAGGGCCATTAGGTTGCATATCGCAATTGGCTCATAAGCAAACAGATTTTAAAACAAGTTGAACAACCATCCATCTATCATCATGTTCATGACTCATCACCCCGTTTTGCTTTTTCTTTTCTCATGACTTATGACCCATGACGATGACCCTGTTTTGCTTTCTCTTTTTTGAGCAGAGATATGAGAAAAAGAGCAAAAACCAGCAATGACCAGTAAACACGCGTGAATGTGAGTCACGGCGGCCTTCGGTTACTCCCTGTGTTTGTTTATTCATTAGTACTCCCTTGTTTCCTGTGATATGTGTCATGCCGATGCCATGAAGCCGGCTGGCCACGTAACCATGAAATGAAATTTCTGGTAAGATTCAGAATAGGAAAAGATAGCTAAGATTTTAATTCACAATGCATACAGGCAAGAATACGAATACGAGGTAATGCAAGGTGACCATTTCAATGTATATGTATAGATCTACACAAAATTTCATTGGAAATTATGAATTACGTACCAACACTTCGTCAAAATTTCTCATTGGGAATTTCCAGCACATAGTTGAAAACTCATTGGGAATTTCCAGCACATAGTTGAAAACTGATTGACGATTGCTGCGATGTCGTGTCAGGTTTTCGAGCCGGGTGTGGTTTGATTATTTTTTATTAATACCTGGAACTTTCTTTTTGACCGTGATTGCTGCATCTTAGCATAAATATTAGAAACTTTAAATTTAAATTTAAATTATTTTTAAATTGAATTACTCCAATGATGAAAAGGAAGGGTGCCCTGCTGTTTGCACTTCCCACTGAAAATCCTTTGGCCATCTGTCACTAATGCGAAGATCTATTACCAAATTTTTTTATATCTATAAAATCAAAGCAAACCAATTGTGCACCAACTTCTGGTTCAACCCAGAAAAACGCAAGATTCGGCTGGAGAACCAAGTAATTTCAACCATGCCAAAAGGCATGAATTATTAAAAATACCTTGAAGATCAACTACGAGTGGCCAGGTTAACCATGGGAAGTTAACAGGCTACTTAAAGTTCAATCTTACTAATTATGATAGTTGAACAAGATGTTCCAAACATATGATACTACGGAAGCGAGAAAGACTTAAGGACGATGGTCTCCACGCCAAGGCCGGGGCCGAAGCCGAACAGAACACCCAAGTCGTATCCCTCGCCAGTGGTGGAGCAGCCGTTGTCGACGGACCATTTTCGGAGCTCGTACAGAATAATGAGTACTTGGGCAACTGATACCATTTCGGGGCGCCCGTGTACAGAATTTATAGGTTTTCATTTTATTGATTTTAGCAATCGGAATGACCTGCACAGTAAGTTCGTTGAGGCAGAGTGATATTGTAGTATAATAATTTGGTGAGGATCTCGTTAGTTCCTACGATTGATTGTTTTATACTAACCCTACCCGTGGATATAATGTATCCTACTAATCCAGGTCCCTGGACCTAGAAATCTGCGATTAATGGCAACGCAACATTAAAGCGCATTTAAAATTAAAGCGGATTTAAAATCGGATATTTGATCCAATGAATATTGTATATTGCTAATTATAAACTAAAATTTATATATTTGATTTTTCACTGAGCTGTTAGATAAAAAAAAATAGAAATTGCCTACAAGAACATGAGTGCATATAAGTTGTCTGCTTTGTTAATATCGAACTATTTTTAATCTGATATTTATACCGATTTGTTTCCATTTTCCTTATAAAAAGAGTTGATGATTTACCAATCCAATCCAATTTTTCAATCTATAATCACTTACCTCATCTTAATTAATTTTTCAATCCATATTTTATCCTCATCTTAATTAATTTTAGATATAAGATGCAAGTGAGGGTTCTTTTTGCAATACAGGTTACATTAAAAACTTTTTAGAAGCTTCTCCTTTAAAATAAATGTATTTTAAACCACATTGCAGAAAATGACGATAAAAAAGAAAGACATATTCCAACCCTGCTTCCACGACCCTGAGCGCTGGCGGAGCTGGCATGTCTTGAAAACCGCTGAGACAGAAACAGATGATACGTTTTCACGCTGCCCGACCAGAACGCGTCCGAAAACATGTTTTCAACTAACAATCCACAACGAAGAAACATCGGAGATCACAAATTGCGGTAAGAAGGCGTTTCTGGAGCGCATAGGTTTGGAGGGGCCAACGATGGCACGTTAGCCCACATGGATTTCCTGACCATCACCCTAGCATAACCATAAATAGGAATCTGCCATTTTATATAGTGCAAGTCAACAAAAACAAAAACTCGGTCCCAGTTTACAAATTACGAGAAACATAAATGCATATTCTCAGACCAACATAAAGGGAAATCTGGCTGTTCACATGGTTCCCCATGCTGCTAGTGGACACAAGTTTAGCATTTTGAGACGGTGAAATTAAACTAAAATCATAAAGCATCCATGCATGTTGCCATATTTGATGCACCATCGCTGTTTCTGACCGACTGTTAAAAGGGTATTGCAGGCTTGAAAGGAGGTTATGAGTAATGAGCACTTGAGCAGGCCATGAATTTACAACCGGAATGGCCCTCCGAACACGTTAATTGACAGAAGCGGAGAGATTTTATGAGTGGAATGGCCTGCAGAGCAAGTTCATTTGCATAAATGCCTGCGTATCACTAGGTGGTGAGTAGCGTGAACACACTTTACGACTGCAATGGCTAAATTAAGAATACCAAAGATATGTTATTGCATCTCGGATCTTGCATGGAAAGATTTTAATCATTTCAGCGTATGCATATATATTAAATGCTGCTTTGAAAGTTGCAACGCAGATGCTTCTCTTCATTTCAGATGAGAAAGCTAGTTAATGCGTATGCAGATGTACTAAAGGCCTGCTTTGCAAGTTGCAACAAGGATGCTTCTCATAATTTCATGAAAACGCTTGGTGATTATAGTGTCTGTAGGAGAAAATTTGTATACGAATCCAAATTCACTGTCCGTGAAACCCTTTCACGATGATCAACGGTTGATTACAATGATTGAAAAGGATGATGAAATATTTCAGGCCATCAACGAAAAAGTGAAGAAAGAATGTGCCCATGATGATCTGCGCATTCCATCATATTAAAAAGGAAATTCACTTAAAATTTAAAGATAAGAAGACATCACATATGAAAGCTCATCGTCATCTCCTTTGCTTAAAAAGAATGTGAATAAGACATCTTTAATTAGCTGGCTAAAAGAATCCTAGTACCAAACCTGCAATTTTTTAGGTTAATTGTGAAGCATATTTATTTTATGAAAATAAAAGTTTGAATAAGTTTAGGAACTAAGATTTGGGTTTGAGCCTCATCACTTATTTGAATAAGTTTAGGAACTAAGATTTGGGTTTGAGCCTCATCACATCCACTAAAATAGTTTAGGCTTTCACTCATCTACTAACCCTCTTGGACCTCTTTTTGCAGAATAAGGATGAGCGGTGTGGTTCTAGGTGATGATCCTGAAAAGGTTGAAAAGACCTCTTATCAATTAAGAAACTTAAATTGAAATTGAAATTTTATTATATCTATAGACTTTCTAAATCTATTAGATAGTAAAAATATACATGCTATGAGTTTTGAAAACAATATTAAAAAATCACAAACTAGTCATGGTAATATTTGGAACAAATCAACCGAATTTGCAACTGGAATATTTCATTTATGTCCAATGTTAAAAAAAATTTGTGTACTCCATATTTCACATATTTATTTGATAAGGTTGGACCCGAGTAGCACACCCATAAAAAATAATTGGTTGAATATTGGCATGATCAAGATGCTTTTAGATATCCCAACTTAGAATAGACTCCTTCATATATTTGCTTTTTTATAAAAAAGAAGAAGAAAACTTTCATATCTCTTGTAACTATTTAAGTAATGCACTCATCCCATTTGTAATTACAGAAGTATTCTATGCCAAGATATTTGCAAAAGGAAGTTTTGTCTACATGTTTATTTCCTATAGTAAAANTAAGATATTTGCAAAAGGAAGTTTTGTCTACATGTTTATTTCCTATAGTAAAATTATACATCTTATTAAGTGTGCCACAAACTATGATTTTAGTTTTTTGGACATTCACTTTTATTCCTAAATGCTTACAAAAGTCATCAACAATATTAAGCATATGCTACAATACTTTCATTGAATTTAGAATTAAGACAACATCATTAGCATAAAGTAAGAATTTAACAAGACTTTTTCTTATTGTAATTGCAAATTGACTTAGTATTTTATACATCCATTATTCAAGTTCATAAATTAAAAATCAAAAATAAAGTAGGAGAAACAGAATATCCTTGTTCAACACCAACAAAACTATTAGATAAAATTTTTTCTTGTCCATTTGTAAATTGTATGCATACCTCTTTGTAAAGTTTTTGAATGGTGGATAACAAAGTGATGAGAACTTAGAAATTTTTCAAGCACCTTCATAACTTGCTTCAAATGATAGAATTATAGGCCTTTGAGAAATCTACAAAGCATATACATGTTTTCTTCTATGAAATTTTTGCTATTTTAATAAGATATTTTAAACTGATGAGATAATATATAGAAGAATGTTATCATCTAAATCTTACTTGGAAAATTCTATGTATCTTATTTTCGTCAACTCATCTTTCAAGTATGAATTCTAAAGAAGTGCCCAAAAGCTTAGTAAAAATATTACTAATATTAATAAATTTATAATTAATCAGATACTTTTTGTTTCTTTTTTTAGAGAGCATGATTACTTTATTAATAGGGACCATCACTTGGAGTGATGGTAAGGTACTTGTTTCTTAAGTCATAAGACCTCAATTTAAGCTTGGGCAAAGCTACTCAAAAGAGGTTAGGCTTAAGTAAAAATTTTTAAATGAAAGAGATTAGGATTGGTTAAGAATTATTTGGTTCAATTTCTTTTTGGTTCAAATTTTTTTTATTAAAAATTATAATTGATTAAAATTTTTTCATGAAATTTTTATTAAACATAAACAAGAATATGGTATTTTACATAGTCCAAGTCAATGTAAATAGAAACTTGGTTCCAATTTACAAATTATAGTGAGGTGGAACATAAAAGCATACCCTCACACCAACATAAATGATAGTTTGGTTGTTTACATGATTCCACCTGCTACTAGTGGACACAATTTTAGCATTTTGAGATGTTGAAATTAAACTAAAATCATAAAACATCCAAGTATTCTATCATATTTGATGTACCATCACAATTTTTGACTAACTATAAAGAGGGTATTGTGGGCTTGCAAGGAGGTAATGAGTAATGAGCAATTATTTCTCTAAATGAGTATCATGTATCCACTTTAGACCCTTATTTAGAAAGCCCCAACTAATAACACATCATTTTTGTATCTTATGTTCAAATGACTTTTGTTTGGTTCACATAAAGCACAAATAACCTTTGCTTGTTGGAGTAGCTCTTTACAATTGCAATGCACTCAGTAAGTTTAGTAGATGGAATCCTTATGCTAGATAGTGGGATCAAACCAACCTTATCAAATTTTAGAAGAAATTCAATCCCTACTTGATTGATATGCTCCTAAAAGGCTTCCATACTATTCTACTTACTCAAAGTAAACTTGTGGTTCTTCTCAGCCAGTTTTACATATTTGGCTTCTGTAGTTTTAATTTTATTTGAATTTACCTATACATATGCATATAGTTATTTGCCCATGAATATGGTTTGTATTATCAAACTTAAATATACGAAGTGATCATTATAATCCTAAGTAGTTCATACCTTTTGGAGTTAACTTAATTCTTGTGTCTCTTAGCCATTTCAACTCAAGTTTAAAATTTTTCTTCTTATGTAATAAGTGTAGCCAATTATTATTCAAGAATGCTAAATAATAATAGTGCATCAACACTCTATTGGAGTTAGGTTTCTATTTTTAATATGCCTTTACGCTCTAATTATCTAATGACACTAACTTGGTAAATAATTTCTCTATCTTCTTTAAGCAATTATTAGGGTGTAAACCCACATCCTTGAACTTGTGTATTGCAACTCAAGTTTAGACCTTATCCTTAGTATCATACTACACCTCATACCTCTAGTCCCTTGCCAGCTACATTGTTCATGCAAGGCAAAATACCTTCATAGCCCCAACAACACAATGCCACAAGAGCAGTAAATTTACAAGTAGATGATAACTCAAGTGGTTCTGAGCATAACTCTCGAAAAGGCCATTCTTTAGGCCTAACAATCCACCTAAGCCATTGTAGGCATCTGTGGCTATGAATTTCTTTCAAAAATTTCCAAAGAATATCTATTGAGCTACCTTCAAACCAAAGACCCCAAATGTTCAAACTATCATGTTAAATCATGCAGTCATAGACTGAATAATAGGAGAACACCTTCCCAGGAAGAGAATTGATCCTACTAGCCCTTTAATTTATTTGTAGATTGTAGGGAATGATCCATACAAAGCTTTGTTAGACTCAGGTTCCAATGTTAACTTAATTTCCCAATAAATGTACAAGACATAAACCTACCTCCACTTAAGAAATGTAATATCATGTTAAAGCTTGCAAACCAATTTATTACTCTTCCATTGGGATTGGTAGAGGATATTATGACCACTATTAATAGGTGGCCATATCTAGTAGATTTCCTAGTAATCCATGTGGAAAACTACAAGGAAAACTTTCCAATCATTATGGGGAGGGCTTGGCTAAGTACAATTGATGCCAAGTTAGGAATTAGAGACCTCTCCTTATAAATCTATAGGAACAATGAATTCAATAAGATAGAGATGAAGAGAGTTCCATACATCGCATATAGTGACACATGCTACAATTATGTGCAGAAAATATAGACAATCAAGAACATGTCTATTACAGTATGCAATATGTGTGTCAAAACCACTAGTATTTAAAGGTGTCTATATGTACTACCCATAAAACAAGAAGGCACCTAGTGGTTGACTATAGACAATAGCCCTAATTCTACAATATGCATGAACCCAATAGAGATCTTCACAAGTGCATATATAGATAAGATGGATGAAATGGAGTAGATTTGGAGCTAACACTTTCAACTTGAGAATAAAAAAGAAGTAGAGATGGATTAGGGAGAGTTTAAAATTCTTAACACTTCTAAATAAGAGCTCTTGAAGCTGAAATTCTTACCAACATCTTTAGAGTATGTATTCTTAGACAACGAAAAACAAGTAATCAAAATATGGCCAACTCACCGAGGAACAAAAGAGAAAGTTTCTAAAGGTAATCAACAAATGGCCAACAACCTTTTCTTAATCATATGATGAGATAACATGAATAGATCTATGCATATGTTGGCATTGGATCTACATAGATTCTACTATCAAGCCCAAAAGGTAGTTGCAAAAAAGGTTGAATTTTAAGCTAAAACATTTTGTTAAAAAGGAGCTTAAGAAGCTTTTCAAGGTTCGATTCATTTACCTAGTGGTAGATAGTGATGGGGTAATCTTGCTTGTTATTGCATCAAAAAAGGAAAACAATGGAGAGTTTGTATAGATTTTAGGTTGTTAAACATGGCCACATTTAAGGACCATTTTTTGCTACCATTTGTCAACCAAGTGTTAGACACTATAACAAGGCACAACTATGAAAATTTTCTAGATGAATATAGTGGTTATAATCAAATATAAATCACTCTAGAAGACTAGGCCAAAATCATATTCATAAGTTCTTGAAGAAAGGTTGCATACAAAATGATGCTCTTTGTCCTATGCAACACTCCTACAACCTTCTAATACTTAGTCCTTAGTATCTTTTAGTAGCAAATTGGTAGTGGTTTGGAAGTCTTCATGGATGACTTCTCCACCTATGGTGTTACTTTTGAACAATCCTTGGACCATCTTCAGTAGGTGATGAAATCATGTGTGGAAACAAACCTATGGCCCTACTAGTAGAAGAGCTACTTAATGATATAGGAGGGCATTGTCCTGGTCCACCAAATTTCACAAAAAAGAATTGAGGTGAACCCTAAAAAGATAAGGATCATTCAAGGAATTAGCAGACAACATCAAATAGTTAAATATGTAAGGTCATTTCTTAGACATTCTAGTTATTATAGATGTTTCATAGAAATTTCTTCAAAATTTCCAAGATGCTTATTGAGCTTACTAAGAAGGATGTAGCATTTAAATGGACAAAGAAATAACAAGTATTCTAGTACTTTAAGTAGAAGCTCATAGAAACATCAATTCTATGTGCACCTGATTGGTCCAAACCTTTTCATATCATGATAGATACACCCATTATACAAGCAGGAGCATTGTGGATGCACAACTTAATTATAGTACTAAAAAAAGGAACTCATGGTAGTGGTTTACATTTTAAAAAAGTTTAGACACCATGTGTTTAGATACCCTATTTTATGCATATTGTTCATAGTGTAGTTTGTTTCCTAATGAACAAGCTAATAATGAATCCCTATCTTATACAGTGGTTAATGATCTTGCAAGAGTTTGACCTAACAATGGTGAATAAAAAGGGAACTGAGAATGTAGTTATCGATCATTTATCTTAGTTAAGATGGGATAACACGGTAGATGAAGAGCCTTTATCTGATCAATTTCTACATAAGATTTTCTTTGTTAAGAAAATTGAAGTTTAAGCACAAGGGTTACAAAGTAGAATGATGAATTTCTCTTCTATCTACTCATATAGGAGACTCCTACAGAATGGGTTCATAAGAGGAAGTAGCAGTTCCCCTAGCAAGCCAAACACTACCTAGAGATAAAGGGAAACCTTTATAAAATCTATGCTAATGGCCTAGTACAATGGTGCATACATGATATATATTAACTAAGAGTCCTCCAGGATGCTCATGAGGACCCTTATGGGGGCCACTACACTAGAAGAAACATAATCATAAAAATCCTAATGGTAGAACATTTCTAGCCTACATTCTTTAGGGATTCTTTCAACCTTTGGAGAATTAATTTCATGAGATCCATCACTTCCATGTTCAAAAACTCTTTTATTATTAATTTTATTAATTATTATACTAAATGGGTTGAATTTGGAGTTATTATTAATTGTAATTTTTCCATTATAGCTTGATTCTTTTAGCAACAAGTGGTAAACAAGTTTGGTATGCCTAAGATACTAATTTCTAATGATGAAACCCATTTCATAGGTGTTAGCTTTCATAAGTTAATGTAATTCTTGGGGGTGGAACATAAACTTACAACACCCTATCATCCCCAAGCTAATAGTCAAGCTGAGGTAGATAATAAGGAGATCATTATAATTCTAACAAGGACCATCAACATATATAGAAAAGACTAGAGTACCAAACCCAACAATGCCCTATGGGCATATCACTCAAAATGGAAACTTCCTATAGGTAATTATACCTACTAGTTAGTGTATCAAATGTTACCTAAACTTCCAATTTAAACTAAAGCCCATACAGTCACAATTGTATGTGACCTTGACCTAGACATTAACCTAGCATAAAAAGAAAGACTAATGATACTTAACATGGTAGAAGAAAATCAAAATGTACTCCTTATGATGAATGTAGTGCACAATACATAAAAAATGATGACATGATGTTCAAATATGAAAAGTTAAATTCAAACTAGGAGACAAGGTTCTAGATATTATGGGATGGTCCATACATTATGCACTCAACTTTTTCTTTTAGGGCTATGATAATTTACCACTTAATAAACCCCCAAAAGCACATGTTGGTCAATATCCAATAACTAAAGCCCTTTATAGACTTCTAAATACCCAACCACAACCACAAAAAATTAACCCAAGAACAAGCTTGCTCCATTTTTCAAATCTCCTTCTTCCAACTTAGTCATGGGGGAGAAGTCCATCTACCATAATATCTTGAAGAGGATGAAATTTTTTTTATCTATTTTTTTTTACATCATTCTTTATACATTTTCCATTTTCTTTCCTTCTTGATAATTATTTTATATATTTTACTTTTGCTTTTGCTTTTATTTGACTTTATTTTTTCCTTTCTCTTCTTATTATATTTGATTTTATTCCACTATTATTGTGAATTTTGAGAATTACTAAATGTAGTTATTAAGATTATAACTATCTTTAGAGGTCAAGTTTGTTTTGGATTAAGTCCTCTACCAATGAGTATCAATTGTTTGATGGTATCAGGTAATGAGCTCAAAACATCCACCCATTTAATTTGTCTCATATGAAGATTTGTATCATGGTAACACGATGGTTCTTTCACATGAAAACTTAAAAAGTAGCGTGTGCTCTCATTACCCAATGAACTAGAAAAGTACCAAGCGTAAATGAAAAAGGGTGTGGAATTAAGAGGATTTTTTGAGTTCTCTCATGAACTTCATTTAAGAGTCTTATGGCTCCTCATGGAATGTATCATCACTCCTGTTGTAATCTATAAAAGGAAGTATGTCTTTATAATGTATGATTTCATTTGAAAAAATAAAAAATAAAAAGGAATCAAAACACACCTCTCTAAAGATCTCTTGGAATACAAGCACTAGTTGTGAGGTTGGAAAGACATGTTTCCCATGCCTAAAAACACCCCTCTAGCTAAGGCACAAATTTCTTCCTCAAACATCTCTAACTACTTCCTTTTTCTCTTTTGTTCTTTTTCTAGAGTGAAGATTATTCTCTATGATTGTTGTATACTGATGATGGTAGGAAAGGAGAAACACATCAATGCAAGACTAGTGCTAATGGTATGAACTTGGTCTAGACTTAGAATAGATTAGTATTTGGATCATCATAATTATGCATTCCATAAAGGATCTCTTGTGAATATGATTCAAATTGTCCTTTCACAATCTCTCTTTCAATTATTCAAGATTCCATTTTCTTACCTCACTATCCCAGGCCATGGTCATCTGCTAGTTTTCATTTTATAGACTACATGATCCTAAGACAATCTCTTACAAGGGTATAATATTTAACCTAAACCATAATTCACCATCCAAGGTGCCTACAAACTAGAGCAAGTTCACTCCAATAATTAGTCACCTTCAAATACTAAATCCAAATATTATGAAGAGATATTAACTTTTTCTAGAAAATAAAAAAACTATATATCTTAAATTATTCAAAAGAGAAGATTACAATCAAGTTCCCCAAACCCACAAATATCAAAACCTCTTCAGATACTCAATGATATTGTAGAGCATGAGGCTTTACAACCATACAATGGTTATTCTCAATGTAAGACACAACCAATGATAAATCTTTCCCACAAACTAGGACTAAGATTTAATTTAGAAAAGTAAACATGAAATAAGAACACATAGGCCAATCCACACACATTGACCTTGGAGCTACAACCACACCTACACTCACTCAATTTTCTCTATCACACTCTTACCAAGCCCTCATCAACTCAAGAGATCTTATCAATAATTCTTTCTCTCTCTCTATCCATCCATAAACATGAAACGACAACATATTTATTAAGAAAATAAGATAAATATCTTTTTCCTTTATCTCCCAACTATTTTCTAACTTGGAATGGCCAATTCCAAAAGTTTCCTAACCATACAGGTTGTCTCCTATAAAGACACAACTTTCAATCAAGACATTTGCTATTTTTGAGAGATGTCTCCTCCTTGAGTGAGACATCTCTTGCAATGTAAGACAGCTTACCCAAGATGGCTTCATTGTTGGTAATATGACTCCTCTATAGCAAGATGTCTTTTCCAATTCCAAGACATCTCCTGCCAAAATAAAGACATCTTCTATGAAGACTCCACTCTCAGCCAACATGCCTTCTTGACCCCTAAGATGCCTTCATAGAGCCCAAAAAACTTGCACAAGACAAATGTAGGAAAGAACAAGGGGATTAAAATAGGTTTTCCTACACCAACTCTCGCACTCTTCAAAAAGTGAGCTCATGTGAACAAGGGAGTAGGGGTTGAAGTGATTCACCACTGATGAAGTTGGATCTCATAGATTCATACAACATCATTCATAGACTAGTCCTTTCAATTGATCAAATATTTATTCTTCTTAACTACCAAAATGCTAGAAGCTTTCCTCTACTTAAGTATGATTTCCTTCCTCTCCATTAAAGGCTTTGACTAATTAATAGCCCTCTTCAATTCATTAATGCTATGTTGTATGGTGTCCTCAAATGGTCCATGATAGTGCACAAGATCTAAAACATTAAATACAAAAGACATACCAAAAGCATTTTCTAAATGTATCTCAAAAGTATTATCAATAATCTTAGCCTTAATTTTGAAAGGTTCCATCTTCTTCACTTTCAACTTGGAGAAGTTAACATCTTTTAAATGTTTCTTCTTCAAGTGCACTCAAACCAAATTACCAATTGCAAAATTTGGCTTTTTTTTTGCCCTCATTCCTCTTGAGGATTCTCTCTTTAGCCATCTTCTTAAGATTTTATTGTACTTATTCATGGAGATCCCTCATCACTTGCATAAAATTAGCTCTAATTTGAGCTTCACCATCAAAGCACTTCAAGATTTCCATCATCTTTAGACAAAACCCATAGTTCACCTCAAATGGACATTTTCCAATAGCAAGATGGAAAAAATTATTGTATAAAAACTCAACATGATACAATAATTTTTCCCACCTATTTGGTTCTTCATCACGCAAAGATCTTAATATGTTTAGTAAGGATTTATTCACCACCTTTTTTTGGCCATCAAATTGGGGATGATATGCACTAGAAAAATTCAACTTTTTCCCAAAAATTTTTTAAAGGGACATTTAAAAGTGAATTATGATTTTGGAGTCTCTATCACTAACTATGTTCAAAGGAATTCCATGCAACTTTAGACCATGTTGGAAAAATAAATTTTTAACATGTGAAGCATTACTCAAATTCTTGCATGGAATGAAGTGTGTCATCTTAAAGAACATGTAAACAATAATAAAAATTAAATTATTGCCACTTTTGGTTTTTGAAATACCACTCAGAAAATCCTTCAACAAATGTTTTCATGAACCCTTTGGAATTGGCAAAGGCATATAATGTTCGCCCACTCCTTTACCTCTTTTTAATTTCTAACAAGTTAAATACTCCTTCACAAACTTGGAAACTTTAGTTGTCATACTAGGCCAAAAATAGTACCTACATACAAGTTCCAATGTTTTATCCCTACCCATGTAACTTGCCATGCTACTATAATGCTTTTCAAATAAAATCTTTTTCCTAAAATCATTATTAGAAATAGATGCCTTTTCATTTTTAAATAATAGTTTATCATGGATATGATAGTTCCTTTGTTGGTCTATCCTACTAAACAAGGGCTCTTTCATGCTTCTCCAAACCTATCAAAAATCAACATTATGCTCATAAAAAGAAGAAAAATCACCCATATCTTTCACATAAGATACACTAAAATTAACCACATGTACCTTATTTAATGTATCAACCACCACATTGGCTTTCCAACTTTTATGGTTTAATACAAAATTGAACTCTTTTAACTATGCAATATACTTCATGTGCTTAGCCCTCAACTTTATTTGATAATTTAGAAATTGAAGTGATTTGTGGTGCATCATCAAAGTAAAATCCTTGGGTAATAAGTAATGTCTCAAATGCTTGATTTCTTAAAGAATAACATGCAACTCCTTCTCATGTATACTATATTTTTACCTTGACTCATTCAAATTTTTTGAGAAGAAAGCAACAAGCATACCTTCTTGTGAAATTATCCTACCAATGATAAGTCCACTTGCAATCATCTCCACCTAAAAAAGCTTTTCAAAATCTAGAAATACAAGTATTGGTTCATTGGCAATTTTTTCTTTTAACAAGTAAAAGCTTCATTGGGTATCATTATCCTACTTGAAATCTTTATTTTTCTTTAATAAAGCAAGCATAGGTCACAACATACTACTAAACTTGTTTGTGAACAATCTATAAAAGCCTACTAAAATAAGAAATGATCTTATCTTCTTAACATTCTTAGGAGTTGGCTAGTTCCTAATTGCCTTTACCTTGGTAGCTTCCATCCAAATTTAGTTTTTAGAAACCACATGTCCTAAATATGTGATCTCCCTCTTGAAGAATTAAATTTTCTTCACATTGATCACCAATTGTACCTCTTTCAACTTAAGATACACCATCCTCAAGTGATCCAAGTGCTCTTCCTCATTAGAGCTATATACCAAAACATCATAAAAAAAGATAGCATAATGCTTACCATTTAAGTCCTTTAATACATCAAGCATCAATTGCATGAATGTATTGGGTATGTTCATGAACCCAAATGGCATCACCAACTACTCAAACAATCCATTGGTGTCTTCAAAGTTATCTTCTACTCATCAAAAACCCTAATTCTAATTTGATGGTAACCACTCTTCAAATATATTTTACTAAAAATTTTAGCATTGGAAAGGACATCAAGGATATCATCTATCCTTGGAATAGGAAAATTGTACACCGTTTTTATCTTGTTCACTACTTTAGAAGGTGAAATGGATTCCCTTACAAAACCATTTTCAAGTAACTCCTCTACTTACCTTTGTAATTCATCTCACTAATTTTGTGCCATCCAATAAGATCTCTTATTTAGAATTGTAGCATTAGGAATAAAATCAATATGATACTATACATTCCTCATTAAGGGTAATCAGTCCTATTTCCCCTTGATCACCTTAGAAAATCTCTCCTTTAAGCCTAGCACACTTGTAGAAATTTCAACTTGCACATCACCATAGTTAGTAACAATTGTTGTCAAAATAACAAAACCAAAACTTGTTTTGTCATGTTCCTTAATATATTCCCTCTCTCCTAGAAGGACTAAGAAAGCATTAAGTGAGCTCATGGATTCCATCAAGTCTAGCTTGTTCAACTATCATTGGAATCAACTCGTGGATTCCATCAAGTCTAGCTACACTTTATACATTTCTTACTTAATAAAACTCAGTACAATTGTCAAAATTTCAAGGTCTACCAACAACTACATCAACAAAATTTTATTGGAAGTACATTGAACTTCACAACATAATGAAAACCTCCAATTTTAAATTTCAAAGTATATTATTTCCTCACCTCTTGGGAATATCTCTAGACAACCAATGCACTTTATAGGGTCTAGAATGAGGATTAGTTACCAAACCTTATCTAGAAACTATTCTTGAAGAAATAACATTTTCTTGGACTTCCCCATTAATCAAAATATGAATCCATTCCCTACTAAGAAAACATCTAGCTCCAATTAAAAATAATAGTGTTCTATTAGGATGGCCTCCTCTATTTACATTCCCCATAAATGCACAAGAGTTTAATTTGGAAACATCCTCAAGTATTAGGATTACCTCTCTGAAGACCTTAGCTTGATGTCTTCTCCACCTCCATGGTTTGAAAATATTTGCCCTTGGCTACATTGTAAAGTGGACATTCCCATTTCTTATGTTCATATTCTTCACTCTTGAAGCATTGGATTTTTGATGAGTTCCTACCTTGACCCTTACCTCCCTTGCCTTTAGCCCTTTTAGCTTTTTCCTTCTCATAACCTCTTTTAGTCTTTTTGCCATGGTGACCATCCTTATGTTTATATTTGAACTTGGATCCCTTCTCCTTTTCATTGGAAGCTTGTTTACTCTTATTTATGAATCCACGTAACTTCTTATCAACTTAACTCTTGCTAGTATGCCATTTTGAGACCTCCTAAAAAGATTGAAACTTGTACATATTCTTACCAATTCACTTTTACTTAATGGAATAGATCACAAAATTTGATGTAAAATTGTTTGACATCCTTGTCACCTTGCCTTAGGAATTTCAACTTCATAATGGTATCTTCTCTTTAATGAGAGTATTCAAATTTTCTTTTCAACTTTTCATCATCTCCTAATATTTGATGGGTTAACTATTTTATCTTTCATAATCTTAGGACTCTTTTTCCCACTAAGTAGAAGTCATACCTTCTAATTTGGATTTAACAATAGGCACCCTCAAGTTATTTGGTACCTCTTCCAACTAGAAATGATTCTCAAGCACCTTCAGCCAACCTGCAAAAGCAATGGTGTCATTAACACTATTAAAAGTCTTCAACTTTATGTATGAAAATCTTGTAGCATTTCTGAATGCTCTAGTAAGCCTTACATCATCTTCCTCATCAAGCTACCTTAGAAAAGAAGTATTTACCATAGTTGGAGTTCTCAAAATTCTTATATGAGGAATAGGATTCCCTTTCATTAAAATCCTTGGCTAATGAGTTTATACACTCCCATACTGGATTGCTCTTCTTCTTCATCTGCTCTATCTCCACTTGGTCATGAAACTTATTCATTTGAATAAGCATGCACATCACCTCTATGAGTCAAAATATGGCTAGGACTAATATTTTTGTCTACCTATCTAGCCGAGCAACCATCATCTGGAAGGCAAAGTTCATGCTCTTCATGTCTCTATCTAGTGCTTGAACCTATTTTTTCTTAGGTTCCATCTAAACTAGACAAAGTTCTCAACCAAACCTAAGAAATAATCAATATAAATCTCTGATACTAACAAGGCTAGAGTAGGTTTACTCTAATAATTAATCATCTTTAAATAATAAATCTAGATATTATGAAAAGATAATAACTTTTTCTAGAAAACAAGAAAACTAGCTATCTTCGATTATTTAAAAGAGAAGATTATAATTAGGTTCCCCAAATCCATAAATATCAAAACCTCTCCAAACACTTAATGATATTACAAAGCATGAGGATCTAAAACCACACAATGGTTGTTCTCAATGCAAGACAAAATTGATGGTAAATCTTCCCTACAACTTGGGACTAAGATTTAATTTAGAGAAGTAAACAAGAGAAAAGAACACATATGCCAATCCACACACACTGACCCTAGATATGCACCCACACCTACACTCACTCAATGTTCTCTATGACACTCTTGCCAAGCCCTCCTCAACTTAAGAGCTTTCTTCAAGACTTCTCTCTCTTTCTATCCATGCATAAGCATGAAACAACAACATATTTATTAGGAAAATATGATAAAATCCTATGAAAATATTCCACAAGATCAACTTGGAATTTTTATGTTATTTCTATCTTTTCCTTCATCTTCTAGTTACTTTGCAACTTGGAATAGTAAATTCCATAAGTTTCTCAACTACACAGGTCATTTCTAGCATTCGTAGGTTGTGTTCTACAAAAAATAAAATAAAAATAAAAAATTGGCCAAGGCATCTACTATTTTTAGAAGATGCCTCCTCATTAGGAGAGACATCTCCTATAGGGTAAGACATCTTCACCATTGGCAAGACATCTCCTATAGGATGTTTCTGTTGTAGGCAAGACAGCTCCATTAATTTGAAGACATCTTATACCAAACTAAAGACATATTCTATGAAGATTTCACTCATAGATAAGATGTCTCCCTAACCTCTAAGATGTCTCCACAAAGCCCAAAACCTAAAAAATGCATATGTAGGAAAAAGCAAGGGGATTGAAAGAGGTGTTTCTACACCACAAACTTCTTTTGATGGAGTTATATAAGGGCATGTTTAAGCATTAGCTTGCTTGGGGAAGGATCCAATTTTATGGCTTTTAGTATTATTTAATTTAAATCCCATAATTGTAGGCCTTGATTTGGTTATTTATAATCTTGAACACCTGCATCATCTAGTTTTGTGTTGATTTTGCTAAAAGATCATCTCATATTTGCTCATTCTATATGCTTGATTCACTCTAATGCATGAAAATAACCCTCATATGATATTATTGTCTTAGTTTTCTAACTTTCTAGCTTCCATTTAACTCTTATTTTAACCATAAACTCTAAAATTTCCTTAGAATTTAAGTTGAAAAAATGCTTGCATCAACACATTCCTATCAACATAGTTAGATATGTTCACATAGCCTCATCAACACATCCTTGTCAATGTAGCATAATAATTAAAGAAATATGCATGATACTTCATTTTTTTTTACATTTCACTTCAAACACCAAGGAAGTTTTTGTAATTTTTTGAAGCCTAGAAACTTCATGAAGTCATAGCTTCCTTACCACTTACCCATTTTAAACTATTTTTGAATCCTCATGCTTTCAAAGGTATGTGTTACATCATGGGAGCATCAACAATAGCTTTAGCAAATATTTTTCTAACATCCCATAGATCAAGTATTGAAATAATATTAAAATAATTATCCTAAGAACTCATACCAATAATCAACCTCTGTTGAAGAGGAAACAAAATAATAATAAAACATTTTCATGCACCTACAATCACTAAATAAGAGCTTAATAATAAATTATAAATTTATTTCCAAACTTAACCCAATTGAACAATTGAAATGTATCCAAGCATAGAGAGATTATATCAAAATAATTGATCTAGGGTTATTTTTGTGATTGCTGATGGCACCAAAATGAGAATTATAGGTAGGCGGGCCATTGCAGCCATGAGAGAAATAATAGCATGGAGGAAGAGGATAACTACAAAAACCACAACAACCCCAAGAATAAGTTGTGAAGGTAACTCATGCTATTAGTTCCTTATGAAAAGAGTCTAAGGTAGAACTTGTTTGCTAGATTCCCACCGTAGAGCTGAGGTCCCAAGACTAAGGCTCAACTTAAAGGTCATGCTCACTACGTGCTATCTCAAGAAGATCTAAAAAAATAAATTTTAAAGCTCAATTCTTCAAGAATTGAACTTTGGATCTTTTATAGAGTTAGTATCAAAGGAGGTTAAATCCTAGCTATAAGGGTTTCCGCTATGGTCCATTCTCTCCATCAATGAAGAATAGTACATGGGAGAAACCTACCTCTTTTGGAGCATCTGTCAAGAAGAGGCCATGGTCAAGATTAAAGATATCACCATCACCTATTCGAGTAAAGCTATAAGAAAAGCCCTTGGATTACCTAACACCAGGGTAAAGTTATCAAAGATATCAACTCAAGTGGATCTTAAGGCAAAGAAAAAATGGATCCAATGCTACAGAGTGGACCATAAGTAGTATAGAGCCCTTACCAAAGTAGAGAAAACCATCAAGAAGATGTTACAATCAAGATTAAAAATATCAACATCTCCTATTTGGTTGAGACTATAGTAGAAGCCCTTAGATTGCATAATACCAAGGTAAATCTAGTAGAGATATTGACTTAGGTGGATCTTGAGGCAAAGAAAGAATGGAATCAATGGTGCTATGAAGTGAACCATTAGGAGTATGAGGCCATTACTAAAGAAGAGAGAGTCTACTTCAAAATTGTAGCTTATCACCTCAATCTCGCAATAAGGCCAAGTAAGGTAGCTACCTTCCCTACAAGGGCATGTGTGGCTCTAAGTTAGAAGTTCAAAGTTAACCTTGCTTAACTCATCTTTCTATAAATTAAGAAGTGGTTTAAGAAGAATGAGAAGGGTATGAAAACACTCCAATTTCCTTACCTAATCCAAAAAATTGTAAAAGGATCTCACTATGAAAATGATGTCATTTGTAAGGCTCCTATTGCATCATGGAAGAAAATGATGAAGGATAAAGCTCATGCCAAGCTTTAAAAAGCACAAGTTTCACCTCCACCACCTACAACATCATAGATGAATCTTGAAATGGTAATAGCTACTAAATGCCTAAGGAAGCTTAGGGAGTAGAAATTGCAAAAATAAGTCTCTAGAGGTGATAGTGAATCCTTTGTGTATCATTTGGTCATGAGCCATCTCAATGAGGTTACCAAGACCACTAGTTGGCTAGTAGATAAACTAGTCCTATTATTGTCTACATGAAGGGATTAGGCCCCTGTTTGCAGTAACCCTAATGTTAGAGAAATCATTGTGTCCATTTCAAGATAAGAATTTCAAAAAAATATTCATGAATGTAGCAACCTTCTATATCATGTTTGAAGAAGAAGGAAAAATAGTCTAGTTATGTCATAGAAGGGCTAGGAAACTATAGTTAAGATGATTACAACTAAGATTGAAGAGGTTCTAAGTTCCCTTGTAATATCTATCTCTAATGTTGCTATTATAGCAGACGTTCAAATATCTATAGGAGTTGAGAGTAGGGGAATGAGTGTAATACAACACAAAGAAGTACTGGAGCAAGTAGTCAAAACTAGGGAACTAATTGTAAAGATCTTCAATCTTCCAGAAGGTATTTTAGCCACATAGCTACAATTGTTGGAAACAATGGGTATGTTAATCATTTCCAACATGCAACTTAATGATGCTATCATTAGTAATCAATAATTGGCAACTGAGGTTGTAGAATTTAGAGCTTTCTTGTCTAATCCATCCATTTTGAAGTCTAAACATACAAAGGATGAAGCTTTGTAGTAGCTTCAACAAAGACTATAGGAGGTTAGGAATTTAAAAGAAATGAAAGTATTTGATGTGCCACTATTAGAAGCAAAGAATTCAACTATAACCTTTAATAGATTCACAAGAAAAATCTTGTGCTAACTAAGGAGAATCACTACCTATGAAATGCTAAACAATAGAAGGAACAAATTGTGGAGTACATTTGTTAGCAAAAAAAATAGCTTATGATGAGTGGCAAGGTACCCCTACACTCAACCATACGAATACGAGCGTAACACACATGATCTTTTCGAACTCCGCAGACTAAGTGCCTACACGCCTCATGGAACACTTAAGGTTAATTATTCGTTGTCTTCCCAGAATTACTTGTATTTGTCATGGTGTATGGTTAAGTAAGTCTGAGGTATATGATTTTTATGTCTTTTCGATTTTATGTCCTATGCTGATAAGGTGAAAGGTAAAGAGACTAATCAACTAACTTTAACTAACTAACTAAGCCTTAACTAACCTAGCGTCAGCATCCATTCCCACTTATTGTTCACACCCTGAATCGATGCAACCTTGGTTACCAAACGCTAATCGTTGCTAGGATCACCATGCGTAACGCACGTGCTCGAAGCGGTCGTACTGAGGCACTTAACTAGGAGAGAAGGGTTGAGAGAGATTTAATAACTAATAAAGCATTTAAATGGAAAATAGTAAATAACAATAAATAAAGTTCTAATTAGCCTATTCCATGCACTGCAAGGTTTATCCAATAAGTTCATCTTTATTGTCATACACAAACATGTGTTCAGATACAATATTTGCTCGAATAAAGATCTGTTCACTTTGGAGCTCCTACTGTGAGCACATGGAAAATATTCTATCTCTGGAGAGGTAAAACTACCAGAGTTTTCCTAAGGGCTAGATCTAGATGGAAAAATAAGGGAGAGCTACCTCTTATTTATAGACTTGGCGGTGCATAGAGATATCACGTCCCATCATACCCCCCTGACTGAATAAAAACTCGTCCTCGAGTTCCTTAGAAAATATTGGGATGGTATGGGATTATTGACTCAAATGGAACTAATGGGATGACATGTGAATGGATGATCATTACAAGACATGAAAAAACTGGTGTTCATGACAAAAAGAGTGAACACCTTATTACATTTGACATTAGGCCTTATTTGGAAGCTGAGAGAGAGAGAGAGAAAGAAGTTTTGCTGCTGCCAATGCCAAGATTGCGTCTTTCATTTTCCATCCATAAGCATGTCATTGATCTTGCTCCTTGCATAGCTACTTTAGCATTGCTCCATTCCATGTGTTCTCTCTAGATCCAATCCGTTGTTGTATGATTGCCATCTACACACACAACACAATCTTATATTAGCAAGGGTAAATGAATTTCAATGTAGTTGATACCTTGCTTCGGTGAAAGGTCCATTGGCTACGTTGTGGTATGGATAATTATGGGTTTGGAGATATCATAATGGTGACTATTGAAGGTGTAGGGGTTAGGAGAAAATCAAAAAAATTGGGCCTTGTACCCCCATGACTAATTGCGAACCTCTAGTAGCGATAGAATGGAGAAAGAATTAAAGAACAAGAAAGATGGAGAAAAAGAGACAACTATAACGTCGATGAAATGAATGTCCAGATGTAAATGAAAAAAATAAAATATATTGCAACAATGTTAGGGGAAATAATTTAACTGGTGTACCAAAGAGGAATGTCAGTGGGTCCTCCCCAAAGAAGGTTCATGTACTTAATGCCCCGAAAAACCCACATTCAAAGAGTCCATAGGCTCTCGTAATGTCATTTGGATCAAGAGTTAAAGTCTTAACCACAAGAATTTACCAAAAAGAAAAACAATGTGTCAACCAAGATATACACTAATGATATAACCGGTAATGAGGTGAACAATGGAGAGAAGGATGGAGAGAGGAGAATGGAATGGAATCCCAGGAACAAGGTGGTGTACAACCCCTTGTGTGTTTCATGATTAATGTGACTTAGTAAATTCCATTCCAAGTCTGGCCTCAAACAAACCACTTCCAATGACTTCGCATTAATGCATTCAGCCAATCCATCCACTTGAAGTAACAAGAATGCCTTTTCCAAGAGCCACCACCATTCTGACAAAACAAGGAGGAGAGAATGGGAAGTGAGAAGGGCCTTAGTTAGAGGGAACATTTTTATTTTAGTTCCATAACTAGTGCTTGTTGCCCAAATGATTATTTCTTCTAAGGGGTGTGCTTTGAATTCTCACTTTTTGTGTTGTTTTTGTCTTTTTTTTTTGTTTTATGTGTTTATACGTGAGAACCACACCATGCAAAGACTTTGTTATTTTTATTTTCTCAGCTTCCCAATGATTGGGCAACGTCAAAATGGTAAGAAAACTCAAGAAGAAAACATCCAAGCTCCCAAGAGAATGACCAGCACAAACAGCATCAAGTGCCCTTGAAGTCACACCCTTTGCAA
>MNCI01014239.1:542125-567865 GCA_015680685.1 Gnetum montanum
AAAAATGTGTGAAAAAAAAATGTGTAAAATAAAAACTTGTAAAATAAAAACTTAAAAAGAACTGAGGGTCTCGATTTATTAGCATAGGTCGCCATCTCTCCCATGACTGAATGGAAAGGGAGTGATCCAAAATAAGGAGCATGGTTGTCTGCTACTAGAGGTGTGAGTTTCACTGGATGTTCTTGGTGCATGGAAAGGTTTGGTTTGTTGCACATTGACTAGTAATCTCTTATCAAGGGTTTTAGGCTTGTATATTCTCATGGCTCCCGAGGGGAAGGTCGTATGGATAATGTAGGGTCCATCCCACAATGTTTGAAATTTCATACATTGTGGTACATGTGCGGGATTCCAATAAAGGACCTTGTCTCCTGGTTGGTATTTAAATTTTTCAATTTTTGAGTCATGACATTATTTGTTATATGCCTTGTGTATCTTGTTTGATGACAGGGCAACCAATCAATTCTCGTCTAGCACGTTTAGAGATGCCAATAGTTGTTTTTGTCCTAGATTAAGGTCAAGGTGGAGGTCACATGCTATGGATAGTGTACGGAGCTTAGTTTTAATTGGAATTTTTGGGAGTTTACCATACACTAACTCATAGGGAGATTAGCTTGTAGGGAGTTTCCAAGTAGAGTGGCACGCCCAAAGAGTGCTGTTCAGTTTCATGCTCCAATCTCGCCTAAATTTGCTAATTTTTCTCATTAAGATTCTTGTAATCTCCTGATTGGTGACCTTGGCTTGGCCATTAGCTTGGGGGGGATAAGGGGTGGTCAATTTATGCTCAACCCCTAAGCGTTGCATCAACTTGCAAAAGGTTGCACCTGTAAAATGTGTTCCATTATCAGAGATGAGTGCACATGGCACACCAAACCTATTTACGATTTGTTGTTGTACAAATTGTGTAGCTGTAGACGATGTGCAATCCATTACAGCAGCTGCTTCAGCCCATTTGGTTAAATAGTCAACAAAAACAATAATATAATCTTTCCCATTGGACATCAGTGTAATAGGCCCCATAAAATCTATTCCCAAAATATCGAAGGGTTCCAAGGGTTGAATCCATTGTTGCGGACCCTCCATTCTAGTAGTCATTCCACCGTCCCATTGAAAACGCTCATAGGATTGGATGAATTGATGGGCATCCCAAAATAGTGTTGGCTAGTAATATCCTACAAGTCAGATCTTAATGGTCATGTGTCTCCCTGCATAGTGGCCTCCACAAGGACCCTCATGAACATCCTAGAGAACTCTTAATTGATTCTCATTAGGCACACACCATCGAACCAATCCATCAAGATAGACTTTATAGAGTTGTCCCTTGATTTCCATGAAGTACTTGGTTTGATGAAGAAACTATTGCTTCTTCCTAAAGTCCAACCCCTGTGGTGTTTGTTGGGAAAGGAGATAAGTAAGAATGCTACTATACCAATTTTTTCCTGTGGGTTGGTTATTTATTACACTGGCAAAGAGGGTTTCATCAAGAAAATGATCAGATACAACATATTCATCCTCTTTGTTGTCCCAACATAATCAAGATAAATGATCGGCAACTACGTTCTTGGTGCCCTTTCGATCTACAATTGTTAAATCGAACTCTTGAAGGATTACCAACCAACGTATAATACGAGGACTAACCGTTGGCTTGTTCATGAGGAACCAAATTGCACTATGATTTGTATGAATGTATACTTTGTAGCCCAACAGATAGTGCCTAAATTTGTCTAGTGTAAATACTATAGCCATTAATTCCTTTTCGGTAGTTGTGTAGTTGAGTTATGCACTGGAAATACTCTTACTCGCACAGCGGATGTAATAAGGGCATTTTTGTTCATCTAACTGTGTTAGTATGGCTCCTAAGGCATAATTAGATGCATTGGTCATTATATGAAATGGTATGGACTAGTCGGGGGCTTGTAGAATAGGGGTTTCCACAAGCCTTTATTTTAGAGTTTGGAATGCTCGTTCACATTCCCTGGTCCATTTGAAAGGTGCATCTTTTTTCATTAATTGCACCAACGGTTTGGCAATCTTGGAGAAGTTCTCAATGAATCTCTTGTAGTAGCTAGTGTGCCCAAGGAATGACCAAATATCTTTGACCATTTTTGGTTGTCGAGTGATTCCTTGGATAACCTTTACTTTTTCTAGGTCTACCTCTGTTCCTGATTGCAAAATCTTATGCCCCAATACTATGCCCTCTTGAACCATCAAATGGCTTTTCTACCATTTGAGATTTAGATTGGTTTCAATGCATCGTTTTAGCACTTGCTCTAACTAGTCTAGGGCTTGATCAAATCTTGTCCCATAAGTGGAGAAGTTTTCCATAAAGACTTCCACTTCGTTGCCTATCTGTTGTTGAAATATGCTTAGGACTAAATGTTGGAATGTGGCAGGGGCATTGCACAAGCCAAATGGCATATGCTTATATGCAAACATTCCCCAGGGACCGGTGAACATTGTTTTGGCTTGATCTTCTGGTGCTATTCATATTTGATTATATCCACTATACCCATCCAGAAAACTATAATAGAAATGCCCTGCTATAGTTTCCAAGACTTGGTCGACGAACGACAACAGAAAATGATCTTTGAATGTTGCCATGTTCAGTAGCCTAAAATCTATACATACCCTCCATTTACCTCCTTTCTTAGGCATGATTACTAGAGGACTAACCCACTCACTATCGGCAATGAGATATATGAACCTAGCCTTGAGGAGCTATTATATCTCTTCTTTCACTACTTGTTTCAATTTTGGGTTCAATCACCTCTGTGGTTGCTTCTAAGGCTTCATGGAGGGGGCCATGTAAATCCTATGCTAGCATATCCTAGGGTCTATTCCGGTTAACTTGGGGTATAACCAGGCAAAAGATTTTGACCATTTATTAATTACTTTCGATAGGCTTTCTTTTTGCTTGGGGACAAGTTTTGCGTTGATAATTACCGGTTTTCCATTTTCAAGAGTCATGTATTCCAAACTGGTGGGCAATGGTTTTAGGTCTAGGGGATCTTGTCTAAATTCCTTAGGAATCTCCAACTTCCCCCAATTAATGTTTTCAAAGTTAAGGGCTGGAAGTTGGCAACGAACTTGCTCTAGTACGTCTGTGCTTTCAATGTAGGCACTAGTTATCCCCTCAGTTAGTTCCATGCATGTTATTGAGTTGCTCCCTAGATCATCCATCAGCCACTAGGTGTCTTCTTGTTGTGTGGCTGCACACATGTTGCATGGAGGAGATGCTGGACATTCCTCCATGTCATCACCTGATGAGTCATTGTATGTGATGCATGGAACTCTCTTCCTCTCAATCTTCCCAAAAGTATTTTTCTTAGATATTTCTAGGGAAAGATTATGGATTCCTAGGCATGCATCAATTGTACTCAGCCATTCCCTTCCCATTATTATTGGGAAGTCCCCCTTGTCATTATTTATTTGGATCTCTAGGAAATCAGCTGGGTATGACCAACCACCCATGGTGGTAACAATGTCCTTAACATGTCCCAAAGGAACAGTGATGGACTAGTCAGCTAACTCTAAGCGAATGTTGCTCTTCTTGAGTGGGGGTAGGTTCTAGGTTTTATACAATTCTTGTGAGATTAAGTTGATTTTGGAGCCTGAGTCAAGAAGAGCCTTATGAGGTTCATTCCCAGCGACCTGAAGATAAATAAGGGGACTCCCAGGATCAGATAATTTCTTGGGAAGGTGTCCTACCTTAATCAAATTGGTTATGGTATGTGTTAACATAACCGTGTGCATTGGGCGTGATTTTTTGTTTGAAGGAGGTCTCGAAAATTTATTTGGTACAGCGGTGTTTAGATGTTCAACCGCTTGTGAGGATGAGGGCTTAGTTGGATTGTTGGTTCTGAAGAAAGGTCTTTGCAGCATAAAATTGTTAGGACCAATTGAGAATTGAGGATTGGAAGCCCTCGTGACATTGGGTTGTTGCAGTTGAGTGGGAACTACCCTTGGCTTTGTTGGAGTGGTTGGTGGTGGAGCTATCAACGTGAGAGGTGTAGATGGATTTGGAGGATGGTATACCAGTGGAGCATCCCTTCCAGGAGGGGAAGTCTGATAATATTCCCAAACTAGGTAGTAATGTTGTGAAGTTGCATAACCCATAGGGCCACTTGAAGAAATTGGCTATTGCATGTAGTAGCCATAAGGAACAGGTTACCGGTAAGGGTACTGTTGTTTCGGTAATGGCATCCCCCATGACTGTGGGTATTGCCACTGCTGATGTTGTCCGATGGGTTGTGGTGGAGCTCCACTTGGATAGTAGGTTAACAATTGGTGGAACTACCTTGGGTTACCTTGAGGATAAGGTAACCTCCAGGGTGGCTGGCGTTTGTTGAGTCTCGGGTTAAGTGCATACACCCTAGACTCTTGTAGGTATGAGATGATTGGACAACATCCTTTAGGATGGTCATAGTGGCAGATCTCACATCCACCATCATCATCTGTGTCTAAGTCTACAACCTCATTCGAGATGGTCATTTTCCCCTTACCCTTGTCACTTGCAGGGCCTAAATCTCTCCTCTTTTTATTGTTCTTGTCACTACTTCATTCCTCCTTAGACTCCTCTACAATCTTTAGGACAGTTTCAATTTTACTATCTAAGGAGCTCCATATGTCATCTACCTTAGCCGATACTTCCATTGTTAACTTCTAAAATGGTGAGGTTTTTCTATTCACCAAATCTTCAAGTGGTGACTCATCCTCTTCATTGTAAAATCTCACTCCCTTCTTTCGAAGAGAGGGATCATGGTTATATTCTTTTGCACTTTTCCTTTTTCATAGCTTCCCTTCTTCTTTGGCTACTTGTTCCAACAAGCGATGAATTTCATAGGATCTAAGTTTTGATAGTCTCCCTTGGGCATAAGTCCCAAGGGTTCTCCTAGTTTCATACCTTAGCCCATCTACGAGATGGTGAAGTTGATCCCTCTATGCATAACCATGGCCCAGGCAACAATGTAACAATTCATAATAGTAGCCCATGGTAGCATCCATGGGTTCATGAGTACCTTGCTTCCATCCTTGGATCTGGTTATGAAAATTAGACACTTTGGAATATGTTTGATATTTATCGTTGAAGAGTTCTAACATCGTACTCCACCTCCTGATGGTTTCTGGCTCTAAGGACCAGTACCAAATCTTTGCTTCCTTTATGAGTGTCCTAGGAAACAACTTCAATTTCTACCACTCATTTTATATGTTTTGTAAGGTGCAGGCATCATGGAATGCCTATAAATAATTTTACGGATCTATGTTGTATCTCCCCTCAAAGCGTGGGATGTTATTCATGTCTAATCACTTGATCTGGCTATCCTTTTGATGCCTTATTGGGATTGTCACTTCCTCCGTTATATCTAGCATGCTTCGGGTGGCAAGTAGGGGTTCTTTATGATAATCTCTTTCATGAAGTCTATGATGTCTATGTTGCTCCCTACTTTCCCTGCGTTCATGCCTTGATTCTCTTGATTGCCCTCGTCCTCTCTCTCGACTCTCTCGTCGAGGTCTCTCATTTTGCTTACACTTATCCTCTCCGTTATGCTCTCTATGACTACACCCTGATGTGGAAGGAGAGGGTGAGTGATGTGATGAAGGCAAAGAAGAAGGAGAACTATTGCCATGATGAGGTTTCTTACCTTCTCTTCTATGGCTTCGGCCCCGATCGTGATGACGGTCTAAGTGCTCGTCCTTGTCATGTGTTGTTGTTCCCTCAGTGAATAGTTGGTGTTCACAGGGATCAGAACCAGGATTGTGTATCATGGAGTGTAGGTTCTAATACCCCACCTTCTCACTTTCATTAGGAGGAGGAACATCTTTCGATAGAGAACCCGTGATAAGTGGTTCACCATCTCCAATTTTACTTAGGACGTGTGAGACCTCTTTGCCCTTCAATAGTGTATGTTGGTTCTCTTTCCTTGAGTCCTTCATACATTGTGTGGCTGTGGGATGGTAATCCCTCATGTCAAAATCACCTATAACATATTCAGCATAGAGCTGAGTCATGCCGATCTATGCCAAAGCACGGTGAAGCATGTTGGGGATTGCACGATCTAGAGGTAACACTATGTTACCTTGCAAGTCTCTCCAGTGCATCTATTCATCTTGATGGAGGGTAAAAGTAAAATTGGGTATATACTCATCAGGATGAGTATATACCACCCTATATTGTTGAGGAACCGACAAATTTTGGTTATGTGTTTTAGACTGCCGACTGTTCTTAGTGTTATCCCTAGGTGGTGTAATGCTCTTGTGAGAAGAAGAAGAAGACATTGTGTCTTACTCGATGTGCTATTTAACTATTATATATAAATTTTTGTTAATTAACCCTAAGGTTTGTTTAAGCTCCCAATGATGTGAGTGATTTCCTATGTTCTACTTAGTGCACAAACACTTAGTCCCCAGCAATGGCGCCAATGATGAATGATGAGGTACGCCTACACTCAACCATACGAATACGAGCGTAACACACAAGATCTGGTCGAACTCTATAGACTAAGTGCCTACACGCCTCATGGAACACTTAAGGTTAATTATTCGTTGTCTTCCCAGACTTACTTGTATTTGTCACAGTGTATGGTTAAGTAAGTCCGAGGTATATGATTTTTATGTCTTTTCGGTTTTATCTCCTATGCTGATAAGGTGAAAGGTAAAGAGACTAATTGAGTAACTTTAACTAACTAACTAAGTCTTAATTAACCTAGCGTTAACATCCGTTCCCACTTACCGTTCAAACCCTGAACCAATGCAACCTTGGTTACCAAACGCTAATTGTTACTAGGATCACCAAGCGTAATGCACATGNTTCGTCTTTATTGTTGTACACAAACATGTGTTTAGGTACAATATTTGCTCGAATAAAGATCTGTTCACTTTGGAGCTCCTATTGTGGAAACATGGAAAATATTCTATCTTTGGAGAGGTAAAACTGTCAGAGTTTCCATAAGGGCTAGATCTAGATGGGAAAACAAGGGAGAGCCGCCTCTTATATATAGACTTGGCAGCGCACCGCGATATCATGTATGCAATATCGCGGGGGATGACGTGATATCGCGTACGTGATATCGTGGCCCATTAGCTTACTAGGGTAAACTAGAATGTAATAAGGTTCATCGGTAAGAATAGGAATCTCTTAATGGAGGAGGTTCATACCCTTCATCAAAAGACTATCATTGAGATCACCACCTAGAAGAATAAAGCCCTGAAATATGAGAAAGTAACGAATCACTATAGAAATCAATTTAAGATTCTCAAGGAGATTAATGTAAAAGAGATTAAACTCATGAAGGCTAAGGTAGACAAAGCCCTCTAGCAACTCCAAAAACGAGGTGATATATGGCATCCCAAATTTGATGGCCTCAATGCCTACAATCAAGCTAAATACAAACTAGGATATGCTGATAGCAAGAAGGCCAAGATCAGAACTTGAGAAGTAGATGGCAACTCCAATCTCCTCTATGAGGTGGAGTTCAAGCTCCACAAAGAAACTAAGTAGAAACTTGAAGTGGCTAATTCAAAGCTTGAATTTCTCAATAGCATATTTCAAAATTAGAGATTAGTTACTAAGAACCTCGCTAAGAGAATGAACAAATGCTAGGAATTGCAAAAGCTTTTTCATATGTTTGATATTGAATGTAAATAGTTTGAAGCCTAGTTTGTCAATATAAATGAAATTTTTTCAATCATTCCTTTACTATGGGATAATATAATACTAACAAGCCTAGGAGAAGCCTCCTAGATAATCAATGATCCACATAGCAAGGAGAAGAAGATGAAAGCACTCCTAGACACCTTCAATTTTCAAAAGCATCAACAATAGCAGTAGTACAACTAAGATTACCATTAAGATTAGGATGTGATGAAGGATCCTTCAAGCCATAGGAGCCTTACCTCCAAGAATTGTGTGAAGATCTCATCCTAATCCATTCGATCTAGGCATTACCTACTAGTTTTGGCAACCTATCTAGATTTTTGTATATTTTACAACTTTTTGTACACATGAAAATATTTTATAATATGTCACTCAAAGTTTGTCTATTATTTTAGTCATTTAGTTAGTTCATTATCAATTCTGTACTTCCTAAATTTTGTAAAAAACTTGATCCTATGTTTTTTTAACTATAGGATGAGTTTTTAGTTAGTCATGAGGGTATGATGAAGTCCAACTTAATCAACTACATCGACATAACCCTATTAACATATCCTTGGATGTTTTGATGCATATTCATATCCATAAGCCTATATAAATGTGCACACTACTCGCATTTATGGAAGCTTTTTTCATTTGCATAGCAAAGCTCTTGCAATTTTTTTATAGGACTTAAGCTAAAATTCTCTTTAAGTTCCTGCAACATGGATTGAGTTGATTGAACATAATTGTATTTAAGTGCATGTTTTACCTAGACACTTCTTCTTGATGATAATAAGATCAAAATTAATTCTTTCCATTTTCTTTTATTTAATTTTACCTTTTTGTACTTAGGAAATTAATATTTTATTTCACAATAGCATGAGTGTGACCACTTTGAGCATGTTATATTATCACTTGGTAATCCTAGCAGGAATAACTTGGTAACCAAATAGTGTTAGTATAAGTTCAAGATAGATACAAAAAGTGGAAATGGATCAATCACACTTAGTTTGATAGATAGTTGGGATTTAATATTTTAATCACTTGATTGTTTCAACATCTTAATATTTTAATAATAAAAACATAAATATTTTATGCCTCAATCATACTTAACTATACAAACAGACCTAATACAAGTGATGATTAAGAAAATAATGATCAACCACATCACACTTATCTAGGACACTAGCCACTCAAAGAGCCCACAGAATTTGATTGGATTAGTCATACATGCTTGTGATTCGTTGCTCATCAATGATTCTTGTATTTCTCATGAAAAATCAAATGCACATCAAGAAGCTCAAAGAAGGTGGTTTGAATTAAATAATAATTAAGTTCAAGAAATACTAAAACATGTAAAGAACACAAAAAAAAAAAATCTAATAAAAAATAAGTTCTCAATATAATGAAAGTAGCTTATTTCTTATGTAAAGTAGACCTACCAGTAATCAAATATGAGAAGCTATGTGAACTTCTTATGGAACTAGAGATACCTAATATTCCTAAAATTAATGGTTATTCTTCATACCTTAATAGAATGGTAGCAAATGAATTCATTTTTTCTATGTTTAAATATCTTAAGTAGCAACAAAAAGAACATCTACAATGTAGTCCATTCTTTTCCTTAATAATTGATGAGAGTATAGATCCCTCATTAAAGAAACATTTGATTATATATGCAACATATTTAAAATCAAATGGGTATGAAGCTTTAGTTTTTGAATTTTCAAAGGTTTTATTGGTACCAAACAGAAATAAAGGAATAATGTTTAAGATGGTTCAAGAATGGATATATAAAAAATGATTATCTTTGAAAAATCTAATGGCTATAGATGGTGCAAGTGGAAGAAGCTACATTGGAAGAAGTTAAATTTGGCTATGCATGTGGGGTTAGAAAAGAATCATCTTATTTGGAATGAATCAATTTATTTGTATTAAATTTTATTTTTCACTTAGTAATCATTTATAACCACTTCTTATTAGGATTAAAAATGGTTAGCATATAGATGAAAAACCTTGATGGCTAAAATACAAACAATCAATAATGGTTTCATGAAGAATGCAAGATAATTAGAATTTTATTCAAGACTTAGAAGTCACTAGAAACTATTAAGTTATATAAAAAAATTGATTCAAAATAAGAAAAGGGAATTTTTCCAAGAAAGACATAATAGTTTATTAGAAATAATAAAAAAATCTCAAATATTTTTGACCAAGAGAAGAACAAACCATGCTTTCTTTCTTAAAGATATGGAAAATAGGTATCAAGCTTTATTTTCTAGTAATGATAAAAGAGAACAATTTCATAATAATGTTAATACATTATTCATTTTATTTGATGACACATTGCATGAGATAAAAATTTTGACATTAGGAAAAGGTACTGATGTAAATAACTTAAATAAAAAAAATGCTTAACCAAGAATGGTCATTGTTATAGAATTTTATTTATGAGAAGTTAAATTTGGCTACGCAAGTGGGATTAAAAAAGGATCAAATTATTTGGAATGGATCTACTTATTTGTACAAAATTATATGTTTTACTTAGTGATCGTTTACAATGAATTTTTATTAACATTGAAAATTGTGAGGATACAGATATAAAACCTTAATAGCTAAAATACAAAAAATCAATAATGGTTTGATGAAAAATATAAGATAATTAAAATTTTGTTCAAGACTTATAAGTTACTAGAAACTATTAAGTTATATAAAAATATGATTAAAACTAAGAAGAGCGAATTTTTCCAACAAAGACATAACAATTGATTAGAAATAATAAAAAGGATCTCAAATATTTTTATCATTCATTTTAAAGGAAGAAAGAATAAACTATGTTTTCTTTCTTAAAGATATTGAAAATATTTATCAAGCTTTATTTTGTAGTAATGATAAAATAAAACATTTTCATAATAATGGCAATAAATTATTTATTTCATTTGATGACACATTACAAGAATTAAAATTATGAAATTAGGAAAATCTATTGATGTAAATAACTTACATGAAGAAATGCTTAAATGGAAAGAGCCATTGGTATGGAATGCTATTTGAAAGAAGTTAAATTTGACTATGCAAGTGAGGTTAGAAAAGGAATAGTACATATGTAAAGTAGTTATGCTCTTTAAAAAAGGAGAGAAAAAAGATCTAATTATAGATTGATTATAATCAACAATATTGTTACAAAGCTTCTAGGAACTATTCTAGAATCTATATTTACAAGATGTTCTAAAGAAAATCAATATGTGAAATTTCTGAAAGAAGATTTAGGTGATAACATTATACCATAGATTATCTTATCACTTTAAAATATTTTATTCATAGAGAAAAAGGTCTATATAAGAAAAATTTTATACATAATGTAGGTTTTTATAAGGCCTATGATTCTGTCATTTGAAATAAGTTATGGAGGAACTTGGAAAATTTATAAGTTTCTTGCACACTATTATCTACTATCGAAAAAATTTATAAAGAGGTATAAATTTAGTTTACATATGGGAAAGAAAGGATTTTATTTAATAGTTTTATTGGTGTTAAACAAGGATGTTCTCTTTTTCTTACTTTATTTGGGTTTTTAATTGATGAACTTGAAGAGTGGATGTATAAAATACTAACTTAATTTGTAATTACAATTGAAAGTAGTTCTATCAAACTATTACTCTATGCTGATAATGTTTCCTTAATTTTAAATTTGATAAAATAAGTGTAGCAAATGATTAATAGTGTTCATGATTTTTATTAGCATTTAGGAGTGAAATTTGATATCTAAAAAACAAAAATCATAATTTGTGACACATGTAATATTATGTATAATTTTACTAGATGACATGAACTTATAGACAATTTTCTCTTACAAATATCTTGGCCTAGAATGCTCTTGCAACTACAAATGGAATCAATGCATTACTCAAAGAGTTTCAAGAAGAATTAAAGCCATATTTTTTTAAAGATGAAAATATAAGAAGAAAATTATTTTATCTAAAAATATGTTTATCATGTCATTGTTCAACATACTATTCTTTATGGATGTGTTGTATGAAGTGTTAGCCTAGTCATAAAACTCTTGATTTAAATGCTTCAAGTCATGGATTTAATTTTGGTGGGCAATGCTGAAAAATAAAATTCTAATTAGATTATATATTTTGTGATACACTTAATTATTTCAAGATTCCAACATAAATAGGCTATTCAAAATCTAAGGATAACAATGAAATGAAATATATACATGCCTTTTGCTATTTGGATATCCACTAATTAATAAGGTAATTAAGTTCAATGCCCAATACTAGCACTAAAAAAGTACCAAACACCACCTTTGGGGCATTGTTCCAAGCCTATGCATCAAAACATTTCTAAGACATTGGGACTTTGGGACATAAGAACACATTTCATGGCAAGTTCAAGACTTATGATGAATTTTGGAAATGTCATCTAGGACATGAGAGAACAATATATTAAAATAATATGTTCTAATAATATTTTAAATATGTGAAGAAAAAGTATGCTAAGACATCTAAAGAAATCTAAGTTAAATACTTCGATTTTATATTCTCTACATTTCTAATCAATTTCAAGCTTTCAATTTTCAACAACAATGTTGATGAAAGACTTCCATGTTTTCCTAAATAAACAATGAAATTTTTTAGTGAACTTATGTAAGAAATCCTACCCACATTACTAAGGATGCCCCAAAAGTATCCATATTCCACAAATATTCCAAATAAGGAAATTTTTATCAATTCACATCTTGGGAATGCACTATTCTAGAAATATTCTTAATTATCATCTTACCCATAAAAACCTTACAAGTAAGTGTGCCTACTATAAATGGTAGAATAGAAACCTTGTATATTATTGTATTATTTCATAAATTATTTAAAAATAAATAAATAAAAAATGTCAAAAAAATATGTAAGAATTATTTAAGCTCTTACAATTAGATTTAGATCATTATATGTTGGGGATGTGTGTTAGAACTCAAAATAATTGAAACATAGGTACACCCTAAGATATATAGTTCAAATAGAACTTTACAACTCATCATTAAGCCCTAGAATCAAATCCATAACTTAGAGTTTCTAAATCAAAAGTCTTACCACTAAGCTAACACCTTATTGTTAGATCATTATATAGAAATAGTACGAGTTTTAACATGAAGACATAGGCACATGTTTGATTATAGTAAGCAATGTTAAGTTATGAGCATTCATGAAAGTGTCGGGACATAGATAACATTCATAGAAGTAAAGATTTTTGAGTGTAGATTATTTACTTATTTAGTTATTCTTGTAGGATATTATCTATCATGAATGTATTTTCTAAAATAGACAAACAAAATCTTTGGTTCACAAACTAATTTGTTGCATGAAGAAAATACAAATATGAATTGAAAAGTTTAATTATGTATGTTGCTACATTTAAAGAGCAAAAAATATTATATCACATAAAATAAAATTGTGTTATAGTGAGAGAAATAATGAAAACCAAAACATAAGATTCTATTATGATTGTAGATAGAAAAGATCCATTTGGTTTTCTCTTATTTTGGGACAATTTGCATAGCCATGGTTGTGTGGCTACAAGATTATTTTGCAATAACTCATACAAAAAAACCTTACTTATCAGAAACATTTCCCTAAATTAAGAATGTAAATAGTCTAATGACTATTCCCCCAATAATTGGAAACATCAATAGTTAAGTGACTCATTCTTCAAATTGCATATAGACTTAGCTTATCACATAATGTAAGAAAAAATAAAAATAGATAAATAATAATTAGATAGATTCCCTATTTTTTCTTTTTCCTCTAACTTGTTTTATTTATTATAGTTGTTATATTTTTAAAAATAATTTTCCCTAAAACTAGCTACTTTTTGACTAAAACTAACTATTACCCAGTATACCTCAACCAACTATTAATTGTAATGTTATTTATTGTTTCTATAATCTTTGAAAAATATGTTACAATTGATGGTAAATATAGTATGATTTGAAATGTCTTATGAAGAAAAAATATGCAAGCTTTGAGTGGTACAAAGTGAACTAAAGGTCGAGAGATCCTAAGCAAAGGAAAGGATTGATTCCATCTTCCTTTAATAAATAATAAGACAATAAATATTTATTATAGTAACTCTCAAAAGATAAGAAGATAAATCTGAAGAAAGATGCTGATAAATAACAAACTAAGGATTAACAACTAAAAATTAATAGGTCTTATTCGTGGGATAGCAAGGATAATAATAAGTATTACAACTAATAAAGAGAAGTGACTCTAAAGAGGTAGGAGATGACTCTCAAGAAGTGATGCACTAGGTCACTAACCTAGTGACATTGGCTTTAGTTTAAACATTAAAATCAAAGAATGAGCAACTTTGAATGTTTGGGTGTTGATGAACTTGATGATCAATTAGCCAAATATGATCAATGTTAATGAAACAATGTGGCAAGTGATGAAGATTACAACTCTCTGAAGTTGACAATCTACATTCATTTGTTGAAATTTAGTGCTAAAATGAGAAGAGGTAATAAGTCCTTGTAGCCCAAAGAAGACCTAAAAATTTCAAATTCATTAATGAAAAGTATTAATAATGAAGAAATCCCAAATATTTAAATTAACTATTTAAAAATATTCCAAAATCCAAAAGTTTCACAAAATTTCTAGAAATTTAAATATTTTATATTTAATTTAAGATTCTTCAAAGGGTTGGTATTGGTTTATCTTCACTGCTAAAACAAGAAAACAAGTCTTAGTAGAGCATTACTACTAACATTGGATTATCCTAAGTAACCAAAAGCAAGTCTTTCATTGTTGCATCTTGGCAATAGTCTCATTATTAATATTCTTAGTGATCATTATCACACACATCGAATGAATGGGTCTTGTCTATACCTCATCACACATCATTAAATTTAACTACTTAGTGGCATGATCTTGGTTAAATCCTCAAGCATGCATGAACTTATAAATGAAAATCCAAGATTAGAAATTCATCCTAATCGTTATACACATGGGGTGGGATCCACTAATGATCACCTTACTATTGCATGTAGACTATGGCATCTCAAAGATCTATGATTCCCACTACTAACTAAGCAAACTAAATCAAAATACATAATACTATCTATTATTTGGTTGATGATAATTAATTCACTCATGGAGTTGGTGGTGCAAATTCCTTATCAAGAAACTTTGCGACTTTGCTAGGAAGTGATGAAGACAAAAAATTTGCTTCTATAAGATAATTTTTTAAAGTATTTTCAATATTCTACAATTTTATTGATATTATGTGCAATATCATTAGATTCAATATGTGATCCCTTAAGAAAAACCACCTCTTCTTTGTTATTCTATGAATTGCTTCATGATTTATATGAACTTATTACTTAGAAATTTCTGGATGATATGTTTTCATGCGAATTCTAGATTATTTACCTCATTCCTCAATTTTTTTGAGTCATTTAAATATGATTTGGAAAGATCAAGGTTTGGATGTTTTCCATAATAATTATTTGTTAAACTTAATTTTTCTAGTAGAATTTGTTGGTTCGACACTGGATTCTAAAGTTCTTGATTTAGTGTTCTCAATCATTGTCATGCATTACTGATTATTCAAAAGTGGAGTTTTAATTTTAATTCATCATCTTATGAATTTTGAAGGGTTCTTATTTTTTTTTGAATTATCAAATATTTGATTGATTTTTGAAAAATTTGAATGAGATATTATCTCTTAAATTGGGCCAACCAAGTATTATAAAATCCTAGTTGTAACTAGTAGTTTTTACATAATTCTATAAATGATTGAGGTGAATATTGATTTGTCATGTAGGGACACCTCTTCTAATCCCCTGATTCTACCCTACATATTTTTGTGTTGATTTTGTTGAGGATGATTTTTGGATGTTTTAGCATGTTTTAAAGTGTTTTTGGCACATTTTGATGAGTTTAGGAGGTTGTAGGATATATGGGAACTTTTTTGGAGGCATCTAGAGGCTTCCAACATCAAAATGAGTAGTTTTATTTTTGGTAATTATAGGATAGATGTCTTCCTAGAGGTGTCTCTCATAAAGTGTAGATGTCCCAAGTTTGGAGTAGACGTTTATAAAAAATAGTAGAAAACTCTCCCTAAAGCATGGCTTTCATAATAGATGTCCTAGTAAAGCTAGAGACAACCTAGACACATGGGGAAACTTTTGAAAACACGTATTCCAATTCAGGAAACAACCAAAGCAAGATGGAAATAACCAAAGCAAGATGGAAATGACCAAAGAGAATCTGAGAAGACTTTAGAAACATCTAAAGAACCTCACGTTAAGTTGACAAAAGGTTTCTAGGGTTTTTATCTTCTAGTTGCTTATAAATATTAATGTAATTCATCATTCCAAGTGTTGCAGTGCCAAGGGACAAAGTGTAAATGCTAAAGGCCAAACATCCATATAAAGGGTAAGAGAAAGAGCTCTTGAGGGAAGGGATATTATGAAAGAAGAGAGCTTATGCAAGGAAGTTAAGTGAAAGGCATGGGAGAGCACTTGAGAGAGGTTAGGAGAATCTCTTATAATTGTCTTGTCTTGAGCTTGGTCTCCATTGTAAGCAATTGAGGATTAAGAGAGGACATGTGTGGCCTCTAAGTTCCTTGGGAGAGTTGTGAGGTAAGCTTGCCTCCTCATATTTGATGTATTTTCTATGTATTTTAAGAATTTTTCTCCATTTTATTATGTCATTATTATTTTCTAAGCTAGATTTGCTTGGAAGTTATGGATTGGATCCTATTGGGGTATATTGAGGTGTAACCCTGGTACCAGATTGGTATTAGAGTGAGGTTCAAGGGTTTTCACAATTCTATGTTGAAGCTTGGTTTTTTCTTTTAATGAAAGGAAAAATGTTGTGGATATTTTTGTATTTTCTTTTGAATATCATTCTTGTTGCTTTAGGTATGGCTCCAAAGAAGAAGACATATCAAGAGCTTCAAGAGTTTAAAGACTCCTTTAAAGATTTTGTGATTGAAATGCAAGAAGTTCTTCCCAAGGTAAAGGTTCACAAGCACCAAGATTTTGTAGAAACTTTAGAAAGGCATATGAAGAAATTCAAGACTAACATGGGAAATATTTTAAGGAGAATTGATAAAATATCTTCTAGTCATCAAGAAGGAAAGGAAGATGAAGGGTTTGATGAAGAAGAGATTAATGAGAAAAGGAGTTCTCAAGTATCTCTTATTAAGTAAAGAAGTGCTCAATACTCAAGGATTTTAAGGAATGGACCAAGAGATATTCAAAGTCCAAGATGGTGTATGCTACTGATCAAGAAGAGTTCCTACCTCATGAGTCATGGAAGGTAAAGGATCAAAGTTAAAGGAGTGGTATAGATCAAGGAACATCTTCAAGAAGGGTCAAGGGTAGGACTATAAGGTATGACATTCATTATTTTTGTAATTATTCTATGCATTGTAGTAAGGGAAAGGAGATTCTAAGCTAAGTTAAGGCTATCTAATGGGAGAGAGGTCAGTCTTCTAGCCAAGGTATGTTGAAGAATAATTGCTTTAATGATGTTTTTGATGAATTTGATGTTAAGGCCATTGAGGAGAGTTTACCTTTTTAGTTTATACCTCCAAAGTGGGATGAATAGCTTGTTGTTGATTTCTTTAAAGAGGAGAAGCCATTGGAATTGGGAACTCCTCTTTAAAATCTTGAACCTTCAAGCTTTAATGAGATTGGGCAGCCACACATTGAAGATCAAGTTGAACCAAAGATGGATGGGAGAAGCCATGAAGAGGTAAGTAAGAGTGAGCTTGACCTTGTTGGTGGTAGTAATGTCTCTCATGTTGAATCTAGTGTGATGGATCCTAGTTTTACACTTCAGCTTTGTAGTGGTTTTCTCAATGGTAATGATGAACATCATGATCATTGTGATGATTGTGATGGGATTGAGAGTCATGTTGTGACTTTTAATGCCATCATTAGTGAGAGGAAGACTAATAATGGTAAATTTTTTGATGATGATGGATATTGGAATAGTCATTATGAGAAGGTCATTATTGATGTAAGTAAAGACATTCATAATGATATGATTTTTTAGAATTTGGAGATGCTTGCTATTGATTATAGCAATGATAAATTTGTGAAGTGTGTTGATGGATTTGATTGTCTTGGTTATAAAATGGAAGTGCATAATGAAGGTAATCTACATGGTGGTGATGAAAGGAAGCTAAATGATAGTCTTCCAAACACCAAGAAGAACAAGGTGAAGAAGAGGAAAAGTAAGAGAAGAAGGGATGTTGAGTTAAGAAAGCCTAATCCTTTTTCTTTGTCTTATTCTTTATTTGTTGCAGGTTTGGGTCATCATAGGGAAGTAAGGGAGGCATTACAAGGAGATTATTAGATGAAGGAAGCATGATGGGGCATGAGGGCAAGCTTCCATGAGTAAGGAAAGCTCAAAACCAAAACCTTAGATGATACTCATTATAATGTTTGTAATGCATGGAGTCGTGATTATTGTGATGGCCTTAAGTTATTGGGGCATGATGCCTTCTAGCTTATGAAAGGTCATGAAGCATGACATTTTTGAGGGTGGGAGAGTTGGTGTAGGAATACCTCTTCTGATCCCCTTGTTCTACCCTACATGCTATGTGTCTTTTTGTGTTGATTTTGTTGAGGATGATTCCTGGATGTTTTGGAATGTTTCGGAGTGTTTTTGGCTCGTTTTAATGATTTTAAGAAGTTATAGGATCTATGGAGACTTTTTTGAAGGCATCCAAAGGCTCTTGGCATCAAAATGAGTAGTTTTATTTTTGGCACATGTACGATGGACGTTTCCCTAGAGACATCTTCCTAGACATGCCTCCCCTAAAGTGTAGACATCCCAAGTTTAGAGTAGACATCTATTGAAAACAATAGATGTCTCTCCTAAAAGTAGGGCTTTCATAGTAGATGTCCTAGTAAAGCCAGAGATAACACAGACACATAGGGAAATTTTCAAAAAACACCCATTCTAATTCAAGAAACAACCAAAGCAAGATGGAAACAACCAAAGCAAGATGGAGATGAATAGGAAGAAGGTGAGAAGATTTGGAAATCATATAGAGAACCTCAAGTTGAGTTGAGAAAATGTTTCCAGGATTCTTATCTTCTAGTTTCTTATGAATATTGATATAATTCATTGTTCCAAGAGCTTCAATGATAAGTTTCGCAATACCAAGTGTCAAAGTGACAAGGGTCGAAGTGCAAACGCTGAAGGCCAAACATCCTAATAGAGGGCAAGAAAAATAGCTCTTGAAGGAAGAGAGCTTGTGCAAAGAAGTTGAGTGAAAGGCAAGGGAGAGCACTTGAAAGAGGTTAGAATAATCTCTTATTAGTGTCTGGCTTGAGCTTGGGCTCCACTGTGAGCAATTGAGGATCAAGAGAGGACAAGTGTGGCCTCTAAGATCCTTGGGAGAGTTGTGAGTTGAGCTTGGATCCTCATATTTGATCTATTTTCTATGTATTTTAAGAATTATCTTAATATAATGGATATTTTCTCCATTTCATTATGTTATTTTTATTTTATTAGCTAGATTTGCTTAGAAGTTGTGAATTGGGTCTTATTAGGGTCTACCAAGGTGCAACTCCCTACACCAATTCACTTAACCAAAAAACTCTTCTAGGTAATGGTGAAGTTAATTATCTGTAGAAGGATTTTTATTATAATATTCTAAAGTCATGTCACTATTATCATCAAAATGATCCTAGATTTTTTTCATGTTCTTTTATGTTGTGAAAAAAAGTTATGCAAGCATGTTAGTAATAAGCTACTTCAAATGCTACTACTAAGGTTCCTTCTAAAAATTTTATAAATCATGTTAAGGTTTTTTCTACAGATGCTGCAAATCCTACAATGATTTCTTCTATTAACATTTTGATAATTAGACCACTCTTTTCTTTGACCATTTTTAATAAAATGTATTTTAAGAAAGGTTCTGATGAAATTAGTTTTAAAGAATTCTTTAATAAGGAGAAACAAATATATATTCCTAAGATCTCATAGAAAATTATTATTGATTTAGATGGTTCTTCAAAATTAAAAAATGTCAAGAAAGTCTATCTATTGGTGAATATATGTCAAATCTTCAAAATGGATAACATGTTCAAGATATTTTAACTGCTAATAATTTGTTTGTAGTGATTGGTTAAGATATGAAGATTATTTATTTTGATAATGTTGATTCTATTAATAGGGTAAGGGTCTCCTTCCCCTCCATCCAATGTTAATCTTTTCATGGAATGTCCAAGGTCTTACTAATAAACTTTGGACAAAAGTTGCCAATGCATTTCTTCATACATGACATTTAGATTCAAATTTTCAATTTAGATACAATCATGGCTGATAATAGAATTATTCATGATTATACAATATTATTTATTAATCATAATATTAATCAAGGTGATGCAACGCTCATTATCTTTTATTTTTAGTCTAAATTAGTTATCTCTCATGGTAATGATAATTCTACAATTTGGGCAATTATTTAAGGTGCTTTAGGTTCTTTTGGTATTTGCAATATTTATGTTCCTACTACTTCTACAAAGAAAATTGCTATGACAATGTCTTCTCTAAAGTTTGTCTAACATTTCTTGCCTTTTTTGTAGCAATTTTAATATGATTAAGAATTCTTATGATAAAATTTATGGAGCGTCTTCTTAGCTTGTAGCCCATCAACTTTCTATTTGGTGTGATCTTAAGGAGAAATTTTGTTTATCTAATGTTGGTTGGTAAAATGTTTATTGTTATGATTAGTTTACTTAGTCTAATATCCATAAAGATAATAACCAAATTTTGAAAGGCTTGACCAATTTTATTTTTCCAAATATTCTTCTCAGTTTTGTGATAGAATGATTATAGTTCATAAAGCTATAACTCTTTTAGACCATTTTCCAACTTAATTTGAAATTTAGTTTTAAATCTCTATTTGGAAATTATGATTTCTTTTTGTATGAATGCATCTTTATTTCTTAATTCTTTTTAAAAAGGTTTTTTTTTTTACATCTTTATGGAATGTAGAAATGAGATCTATTGATAAATCAGGTTACATTGATTGGTATTTGCATGCTATTTATCATGTTAATTTTTTTTCACTGGTTAGGTAAAAAATATGCTAAGAGAAAAAGGAGATTAAGAAAAAAATTTAGAATGAAATTAAATTGATGAATACTATACTCCAAAATGATCCATTTAATATTATTTTTCAACAATATCTTACTTATGTTCACATCAAAAATAGAATATGCATAATGTTAAGAGTGTCCATCTTAACTAGTTAAAAGTAGAGGAAGAACCATGCAAGGATTCTTTTAAATTCTTAAAAAGTAAATGTAATTTACCTATTATTGACTCAATGGAAGTTTATGGTCAAATTAGTTCTAATCCTCTTATTATCAATGGTTTTCTTGAAGGGTATTTTCAATGTATATTTCTTTTAGAGGGTTTTAATGTTAAGGATTTTCTTTTTAATTGTGATCATTTACCTAATACTATTTATAGCGGTCATAACCATCTTCTTGAATAAGATATCTCTCTTACTAAAATTAGAGATGTTGTGTTTAACTTAACCAATGATAAAGCTCAATGTTTTGATGAAATTCCAATTGAATTTTTTAAAAATCATTCAAATATTATTGGTATATATCTTTATTGTGTTTTTGTAGAAGCAATTGAACAATGATCAATTAGTCAAGAGTTGACTAGATAAGTTAAGTTATCAAACTTATTCCTAAGGTAGATGATCTTTTCCATATTGGTAAATAGCATACTATTACTCTTCTAAATTTCGTTTCTAAAATTCTAGCTAAATGTCTTACTAGAAGATCACAACTAATAATTCATTAAGTAATTTCTCTAGTGGAAACTCACTTTATCAAAGGTAAATGTGTTATGGACAATGTTGTTATAACTTGGAAAGGTATGTAGGAGGGTAAGGATTCTAATCAAGAGATTACCTTTTTGAAGCTTAATTATGTTAAAGCATATGATAGAATTGAATGGTAGTTTATTATTGCTTGTCTTTGCAAATACAATTTCAAAGAAATTTTTTTTGGGATGGTGGAATCTCTTTTAGCAAATGCTAATGCACTTGTGGCTACAAATATTGGCATTACTAATAGTTTTAATCTTGAATGCTTAGTTAGGTAGGTTTGTCATCTTGCTCCTTATCTCTTCATTCTTGCAACAGATTTTCTATGTCATGTTATACAAAAGGGTTACGAACATAAATTTATATATAGATTCTCTATTGAAAATAATGTCCCTGCTTTATTAAATATGTATTTTCCTATGAGTCCTTTTATGATAAAAAATAACAAAGATATTGCAAATCATCTTTTTTATCATGTTGATCAATATAGAAAACTTTTAGGATCTCAAATTAATAGGTTAAAATTTTTTACTTTTTGCAACATGGGGTTTCAAGAATGGGCTTTGTCTAAATCTTAGCATTTTCTATAAATTTAGATATCTTTAAATTGTTAGGCATTCCTTTTTTTCTTTGTTGGATCTTCTAAAACATTATGGGATGTTATAGTGAAGAAAATTGAACAAAAAATTATTAAGTGGAAGGAGAAGAAGACTTCAATGGTTGGTAAGTTTATTAAGAAACTTATGTGTATTATTCTTCATGTTGAGCTCCAAGTATTTTTGCATCTTGTCACATTGATCAACTCTTGCAAAATTTCTTTTGGAGTAGTATCCATTCTAAAAAAGGATTTTGTCTTGTTGCTTGGGATATTTGCACTTCTCACAAAGAGGATTATGGATAAGGATTGATAAATTATTATAAGAAGGGGATTGTTTTATGTACCAAGTAGGTGATTAAATGCTTATCGAGTGAAGAGGATTGGAAGCTTCTTTTTCATAAGCACATCCAAATAGGTAAGCCTAGAGGTAGTGATTACTGGAAATATATTCCTTTTTTAAATTAGGTCCTCTTTTCAAAATGTATTACTATATTAGGTTCTATTGTCATAAAGCACATTTGGAAGGGTTAGAGTTTTATTATCAATTTCTAAAACTTTAATAATATTACTAATTCTACCTCTATGCTTGATAAGGTTTCTCTTTGGTGGCTTCTCATTCATAATGAACCATGGACTATTAAGCATCCATGCCTTTGCAATAAATCATGTAAGGTTAGCATGTACTCCCTTTCATTTCTTTGCATGCATAATCAATGGATTACTTGGTTGAGTGTTAGAGTCTCTATGGCATTAATGTTTCCAAATAGTCCATATTTTTTGATCTTTTGGATGGTTTGGATAGAAGTATAACTATTCAAAATTCTCATAATGATTTTCTTAATTTTTATTGGATTATTGGCCATAATGTTTTTCAATATTGGTCCAAGATGGTGTATATTCTTATCAATTCTAATACTGATATTTGGCTAATATTTAATTCTCTTTGCATGATTAATTAAAATGTATAGTTATGGAAGTAACAAATTTAGAAGATATGGAATGTCACTACCTCAAAAATTAGATAATTTTTTATGGAATTTGAGTCATCTATGTTTGCATATTGGTATTTGGTACTCTCATTTGGTTATTCCTATTTGCAACATGAATGATACATTCATCCATTGTTTTTTTTACTTATCCCCTTGCTCGTAGCTCTTGGACTTGGTGTAGCAAGTATTTACTTGATTTTCAACCAAGCTTAAATAAAGTTTTATTTGGTGAAACTTCTCAAATTCAAGAACTTTTTCTTCATACTTAGAGTTGCTTTTGTTAACTTATCCTTTATGCCATCTAGAAGTTTTAATGTAATTTATTTTTTCATAGAGATTCTCTAGCTAATTCTTTTCCCTTCTTAATTCAAGGTGACATCATTCAACAATTGATGCTTTAGTTGAATTAATAATTTTCTCTCTCTTTAGTTTCTGATGAGTGGTGAGGTACCCCTACACTCAACCATACGAAACGAGCGTCGCACGCATGATCCGGTCGAACTCCGCAGACTAAATGCCTTAACGCCACAAGAAACACTTGGGGTTAATCGTTCGTTGTCTTCCCAGGCTTGCTTGTAAGTGTCACGGTGTATGGTTAAGAAAGTCTGAGGTATGTGATTTTTTTGGTATTTTCGGCTTATCTCCTATGCTATCAGAGGAAAGGGTTGAGAAACTAAGCTAACTCTAACTACTGATCTAAGTCTAAATTAACTAGCGTTAGCATTCATTCCCACTTACTGGACACACCCTAAACTATGCAACTGTGGCTTACCAAATGCTAATCGTTACTGGGATCGCCACACATAACGCAAGTGCTCGAAGTGGTCGTACTGAGGCACCTATTTAGCCTATGTGTGATAAGCAGTCGATTCCTTAGCCAGCCGTACACACCCGTGGGTGCTCGTAACTAAGTCGTACTTATCACACGTTCTAGCCTAGCAATGAGCAGCCGATTCCTCAACTAGCCGTACACATCGGACTACCACTGGGATTACCAAGCGCATAATCCTGGAATACGCTACTGGGTTACCAAGCAGCCAATGCTCGTAATTGAGTCGTACTCATGCGTTGCGTCAAGCAGCCGATTCCTTGACTAGCCGTACACGTCTGTAGACGCTCGTAATCAAGTCGTACTTGAATGCACTAGGAAAGCAGTAAATAAAACCACGTGCTGCAAGGTTTATCCAATCAAGTTCGTCTTTATTGCCATACACAACTTGGGTTCAGGTTACAAGCTGCTCGAATAAAGAGCCGTTCACTCTAGGACTCCTACTGGGGGCACATGGGGAAAAATTCTAACTCTGGAGTGATCAATCTGCCAGAGCTTCGTTACACTAGCCAGGATTGGGAAATGAAGGGAGTGCCGCCTCTTATTTATAGATATGGTGGCAGGACGCGATATCGCGTACGCGATATCGCAGGGTAAGACGTGATATCGCGGCACATGCAAGTCGCGTCTCATCATATCCCCATGACTGAATGAAAACTCGTCCTCGAGTTCCTTACAATGATATCAGGTAGGTATGGGATTATTAGGGGAAACAGAACTAATTGGATGACATGTGAATGGTCTTTATTACAAGACTTGACAAAAACTGGTGTTCATGACAACAAGGGTGAACACCTTATTACAATGACATCAGGCCACATTTGGCAGCTAAGAGAAAAGAAGAGAGAGAATAGAAGAGAAGAAGAGAGAAGAGTCTTGTTGCTGCCAATGCCTAGATTGCGCCTTCCATTGTCCGTCCGTAAGCGCATTATCAATTCTACTCCTTGCATGCTGCTTCAGCGCTACTCCATTCCAAGTGTCTGCTCCAGATTCGTTCCGTTGTTGTATGATGGCCATCTGCACCCACAACACAATCATATATTAGCAAGGGTAATTGAATCATTAAGTAAATCATACCTTGCTTCGGTTTAGGTTCCTTGCCTAAGTTGCGGTATGGCTAATATTGATCTTGGGAAAATGTAGATGATGACTACCGAAGGCATAGGGGTTAGGAAGAAAAACGAAAAAATCTGGGGCTTAGGATAAAAATCAAAAAATCAGGCCCCATACCCCCATGACTAATTGTGAACCTCCGGTAGTGTTAGAATGGAGAGAGAAAAGAACTAGGAATGATAAGTAAAAAGGGACAACTATGGCGTCGATAAAAAAGGATGTCATGATGGAACTGAACAAAAATGTTAATTAATTGCAAAACGTTAAGGAAAAGAAGTTAACTAATGTTCCAAATAGGAATGTCAGTGGGTCCTCCCCAAAGCAGGCTCATGCCCTTAATGCCCTGACAATCCCACATTCAAAGAGTCCGTGGGCTCTGGGAATGTCCTTTGGAAAAAGAGTTAAAGTCTTAACCGTAAGAATTTACCAAAAAGAAAACAAAGCATCAACCAAAGTATATACAATGATACAACCGGCAATGAGGTGAACAATGGAGAGAAGGATGGGAAGAAGAGAAGTGGAATGGAATCCCAAGAACAAGGTGGTGTACAGCCCCTTGTGTGTTTCATGATTAATGTGACTTGGCGAATCTCATTCCAACTCTGGCCTCAAACCAACCACTTCCAGTGACTTCGCATCAATGCAGTTGGTTAAATCATCCACTTGGGTAACAAGGATGCAACTTCGAGAAGCCACCACCATT
>MNCI01014239.1:573064-585167 GCA_015680685.1 Gnetum montanum
TCCCCCCTCCCCCCCCTCATGTCCCCCCTCTCCAAAATACCAAAAAAAAATACATAATATTTTACCTTATTTTATGCTTTCATTTCTAGAAGATTTAAGGGAAGAGGGTAACAAAGGAGGGTGGGTGGGGGTGGGGGGTTGAGGGATGGGGTGGTGGGAGAGAGAGAGATGTTGGAGCCAAAAATAAGTAAAACATAGGCACATCCTAAGATATATAGTCTAATTAGAACTTTATATAACTCAGCATTACACACCTAAATTGAACCCATAACTTGGAGCTTCTAAATCAAGTGTATTACTACTAGGCTCATACCTCATTATTTTTTACCAAAATTTTTTTGGCAAACATAAAATATTTTAAAAAATTCAAAATCTCATCCTATACCAAGGATAATCTAAAATAATCATAAAATATTTAAGAGGCAAGTTTGCTAGGGTTTTTACATGATGAGTGGTAAATAAATGAACTGTGATATGGTAGCCCTACAAGATTATAGAAGGTGTTTTGAGCTATAAATACCCCTAACCTACTATATTAATGATATCCATCAAAGCAGTAAGTAGTAAAACGTTTATAGTCTAATTCTTTGAATTATAGTATTAGTCACCAAGTACCCATGATGTGGTTTTGAGTCAACTATTTAGAGTCCTTATTTGAGTGAAATGTACCTGAACATATTTCAGGCACAATAATAAAGACTAAGATTGATTTTCTTCTGTTATAGGACTCCTACTTAGATTAGATTTACTTTTCCATGTTATTAACTTTTTAATGAACTTAACCTAATGATTTATTTCCTTATGTATATTAGTAACCTGATAGAATGAGTGTGACTAACTTTGAGCATAAGAAAGTATTCACTTGGTAATCCAAGATGTGATATTGTTTAGTAATCCTCATAGGATCTTCATTCACATTAACATTCCTCATGAAAGTTCAAGAATTGATCTCAATCATATCTTCAATCTTAAGAGGATGATAATTACCTTCATGTAAAGACTCTTCCTTCTCTAATTTTTGAAGTTCCTTGCCTTTGGAAGCTTTGGGCTTCTTACATTTCTATTGCTTATGTTCCATATTACCATAATGAAGCATTGAATCTTGGAAGCATCGTCATTCTCTTGACCTTTTCCCTTCTTTCGAATAGTCCTTCTTGGAATCCTAACCTTTCTTATTCTTCTCTTGCTTCTTATGTGAATTATATTTGGCAAAGGTTTAGAGCTAGTCAAAAGTTTCTGCTCAATTTTAAGAGCTAATCAAAAAGCCTCATCCAATGTTGAGGGCTTATAGAATGTAAGCTCTTGTTTATATTCTTTCTTCAATCCACCTTAGAAATTGGATACTTATTCATTTTCATCCCAATGGACTCTAACTTATTGGAAGGCTTTACCAAAGTCTATGTAAAATTCCTTCATACTTTTATTACATTTTCTCAAATATTTCAACCTTTATATGGCTCCTTACCTATGCTATATCTTTTTAAATATTTTCTTGAAAATAAGTTGCATAAGAGATCAATCTTCAATAGGAGCACCATTACTTACAAGATAACCATGACTCTCTTTCTCCCACTAAATTTGTGTCATACCACCAAGCATGGTTCCAGCATATGACACCTTTTTATAATCTTCAACATTTTTAATTTCAATATCCTTATTCAAGATCTTCAAATAAGAAAAAAGAAGAAGATTCAATTCCTTCCATTTCATGAAAGGTATTCACTTCTACATGAGCCATTCTATAGGCATGCGTAAAGACCTTTAAAATGAATATTACACTTGTAAAGGCCTTTACAAAGTAATCTTCATTTCCTTATGTGGGCTCCTTTAAGATCTTGAAGTAGATCCATTGCTCCTTCTGCTTGGAATTCTAGATCCATGAGGTCTTAGCTTAAAAATTAGAAAATGAGAAACCTTCTCATGTTCCTAATATTTTACAAAGTCTTTATCCCCAAAAGAAATATCATCTTCAAGGTCTATTATGGAAGGTTTCCTTTCTAAAGAAGCCCTTAATGAAGAAAACCTTGAGTTGATATCTTGCTTAGATGCCCTTAGTGATAGAATCTAATATTTTTTCTCTATAAGTTTTTTTTTTAGTTTTTTGATAGTATATTTGAAAACATTTCTCATTTTCTCCATGTCCTTGACTAAATCCCAAACTAATTTATTCTTTGATGTCATGATCAAATGGATCTAAAAGACAAAATACACAAATATTTATGTGAAAATATAAAGAGATCAAGAATACTCACAAATAATTTTGGAGTACCCAAATAGATACAAGAAAGAATGTGTAAACCTAAAATGAGGTTCATATAATTTTAAAAATCCCATAAAGAAAGCTTAAAGAGCTATGAGTAGCCACAACTAGATTTAGAGCACCTTATAACTTGTAACAAAGAATCAATAAAACCCAAATTAAGATATGCATAATTTTTACAAACAAAAGCTAATGGGTATCTCAAAAAATAAGAATTTCTAATATCTAATACAACTAATCACCCAAAAGGACCAAAAGAAGTTTAATCANAAGAATGATTTCCTCACACTGACTTACAAAATGGTCAAAATTGGCTTACAATAAGAGTGCACAGGATGACAATAACTCTCCTCTCTAAAATAACCTTTGAACTTCCTCTCTCAATTGATGATCCTAGCCCTTGATGCCAATTTATAATGCTTTTGATGACTTTTCATATTCCTCTTGGATTTCAATTTCAAATTCATGTGGGTTAGAATTTGTCCTTGAAATTACCTTTGCTTGTTATTAAGACATCTAAGATGTTTTAATAGAATGTCAAAGGACTTGCAATTGAGATGTCTAGACTTTTTTAAGATGCTTGGATAGATTGCCTAAAAAACTACTAGATCAATAAAGCACCTTCAAACTGGCCCCTCTTAATCCTAGAACATCCTAAACTCATTGAAGCTTGCTTAGGAAAATCCAAACTCATGCAAAACACATGAAAATACATATAGAACACATATAAAAATTTGACAATGTTTACATTGGGTTGGATGATGTCCTCATCAATTCACTTCCCTAATTCTTATCTCCAAGTATTTGTAGTTTCCAATGCATTTTGACGAACATAACAAAACATGAAGAATAAGATAAGAAAACATCAAGACTAAGAAACCAAAACATGAAGAAAAGGAATAAAGTACTCATATTAAATGTAGCTATTTGTTTAGCATTAGATATAACTAGGAATTAAGATATAATGCATAAATAGTTGACCTATTGAATTATGTTTTATGCATTCTTGAGTCAATAGTGTAATTTGAGGTTTAAATCTAACAAAGATATGTTAAGATAGATGTATGTCACTTGAAGAATCAAAGGATCATCATCCAAAGCCTTAATACTCATCTTGCCATGAAGGGCTCCACAAGGATTGGTAAATGAGGAAAAGCCTAACCTCTTCAAGTGGCTACACTTAGACTCAAACTCATAGTATCTTACTATCACTCTAAATGATAGTCTCTACATGCCACTTAAAGCATAGTGAAATAATACTTATTAAGAAACTATGATGTTAAATAGATATTTTGTTATTAATAGGAAATTATAATCAAAATATACCTTAATTCATTAGCCTATTTTGTTAAGACAAAACTCAATAAAACTAGTTCAAGATTGAAATGGTTACAAATCTATAAATGTTATACTATCTTTGCATATTTTAAGGCAAAAATAAAACATAGTTTTAAAAGAAAGGAAATAAAAAATAATGAAAAATTCAAAGAGATTTGTAATACAAATTAGGGGGAGGGGGGGGGGGGGGGGGGGGGGGGTGTCGGACCCCAAAAAATAAATTTAATTAATAGAGAAAAAAGAAAATAGTACAAGAAATTAGGACACACTCACCTCAAAAGAGGAGAAACTACAAGAAATTAGGAAAAACGAGAGAGAGAGAGAGAAAGTTCAAGAACTCAACTGCAGCATTAGCTGTTGAACAATGTCTCCTTGAATAGACAAGGAGAGAATATCAGTAGGAGAATCACGTTGAAAAACCACATTACAACTAAATTTCCAGATAGCATGGAGAATAAGGGGACGAAGGCGACACCAGATATAAATCAAAGAGCCTTGAAGATGTGGAGTGTCCCCAAAAAGAACCTCATCCAAGCTTGGTCGAAAACCCTAAAAAAACCTGCCACACCAAATCCAAGAGCTATGAGCAAGGGGACAAGAAAAAAAACAATGAGTAAATGCATCTTCCCTGTGACAAATAGGACATCGTGGGTCAGGAACCCCTAGATGAGAGCGCCGAACACCCACAGGAAGACCTTGGTGAATCAGATACCACAGAAAATGTTGATTCTTGAAGAAGTAGGAGTAGTCCAAATAGTCTGAATACGTTGCCTCCATTGCCTCCAAACCTGCACATTAAGATTAACTTGCCAAAGATGGTTGAATCTAGGCCAAATATTAGTAGTGGAATTAATAAGAGAGTAAACAATCTTAGAATGATAGGGAAAAACTTGATGACCAGAAGTCCAAGAAAGATCTAAAATACCACCAAGGGAGTCTTGAATAACAACACTTCTGGTCAAGCTATCCAAAATCGTACAAAAGGTAGACTTTTGAGCAGCATTAATACTGTAAATAAGGTGACATTCACTCCAAGTAATCCAACGATTATGAATGCGAAGAGAGGAGGGGGAGGAGATGCCAAGCTTATCCCAAGTGCTACAAAGACGAGGACGCTTAATGGCCCAAGGTTCATTGTGGATGGGAATCCACCAAGGAGAAAGCTTATCAAGTGTAGAGGAAGAGATAGTGATAGTGTTAAAGTTCCAAAACTGACGGATACAACACCATGCCTTCCAAATGTGTTTGATGACAACAGAACCAGAAATGGTAATACCAGTGGGAAAAAGAATCCAGTTAAGGAAATGAGTATTATTCCAATAATTACTACCTTTGGGCTTTCCAAGCTGTATGCGTGTAAGGAAAAGAAACTTCCAAGGTTCAGAGCCAGATAAGCATTTGGCCATCCATTTGGCACATAACACGATGCCCTGTTGGTAGCAATTAATGAGGCCCAAACCGCCGTCCTCTTTATGAGAAGTACAGACGTTCCAAGCAACCCGACAAAATCCTTTCTTAGTATGGCTGCTGTGCCAAAGAAAGTGTTTGACTAGTTGATCAATGCGACGGTAAGCAGAGATGCTAGGAGCCCAACAAGAAGAGTAATACACATGGGTAGCTTGGAGAATATGCTTGCAGACAATAAATTTACCAGCCATAGATAGCTTGTAATACAAATTAGAATGGTATTTAGTTAATATTAGAAAAATATATTATTTTACTATGCATTTAATAATTATTTTTTCCTTTTATTTCTTGCTCCTTTGTAACGTCTCTTGTTCCTTGGTGCCTATTTTCTCCCGAAATTTTGGAGTTTATGCAAGATGGTCTAGACCTTGATTTCGTTTGGCATTGAAAACCATTGCTAAAATTTAGCAAAAGTTTCTTATCTTGATATTGAGTTATGAAATTAAATTTTTTTACTTAAAAAGTCTATTAAGACACCTCGATCTATTGCATCAATTTCAGAATTCCTTTTATAGAATTTTCTAAAAAATTTATAACTCCATGCAAAAAAGTTTGGACAAAAAAATTCCTTACACTTTTTTTTTTTTTTTAAATCAATCAACCATTCATTAGCTAGAGACTCAATCCTCATCGTCATCCTGCCAAAGTAAAGTCTTATCACTTAAAATTCACATGAGTACAAGTGGTAGGACAGCCATGGAAAGAAACAAGTGCAATGAGTGGCTTAGCCTCAATTTTTACATAAAAAGCTCAAAGCTCTCTCACAAACGACAAAAACATTTAGCAGTGAATAAACGTGAAATTTTCCGTAGCGCATATGTTTATATGCAAATCGTTGTAGTACAATCTTCTAGAAGTGCATATACTTGTACTTAAGTTGTTGCAGTATAGTGGTGAGTTTTCCCACCTTTCACGCGGGTGACTCGCGTTTGATCCCCGCCAACGCCGTTAAAAATACAAGTCCTTCTTTCTATGACAAAATCTACCTGGCCTGCCAATCCGAGAGTTTCATCAGAGTTATGAAGGCGAAGCAGATCTGGTATTGATTAAAAGACCTTAAGCCAACTTTAACCCTAAAAAAGTTTCTCTTGCCTTATTTTATTGACAAGTTTACACAGTTTAAATTTCAATATGGTATTTGTTGTCTGGATAACAGCCTCTCCATTTTGAATTCAGCTTGACACTTGTATATGCAGATTGCAGAGAATGGTGACACGAATATTTAAAAGCAATCAAATCTTTTTGAAATTTCAATCTGATATTTAAAAGCAGTCAAATCTTTTTGAAAACTTGGAAGTTGGGTCTGGTAAGTTTTAAAAACTTATTATTTCAATCATCACAACGCGTTCAGCGTGCGAGATTCCTTATCCGGTGTGAGAAGAACTTGTTGTACAGCTTCAGTGGTAAAACCTTTCGTTGGGTAATTTCAAGTCATAGGTTGAAATTGTAAAAGGAACTCAAAAAATTGTAGGAATGAGAATTTTGTTTGAGCGCCTAATAAAGATTTAGAGAAAAAAAAAAATATTTACAACACGTTGATTTCTGAAAAAAAATTGTCATTGTTGGCTTGCAAGGGAACGTGGAGACGAATGCAAATAGTTGACTTGGAATAGATAATGCAGTGAACAAGATACAGTGCTCCAAATAATACAAGGAAGATAAATTCTGTGAAACCACCTTCCTCACATATTTTGTCAATTATAAACTGTAATTTACGTTTTTCAACATGGTAGACAGAAAATTTTGTGATTTTTAGATTGTTAGTGATCAATAAAAAAATAAATCAATATAAAAGCACAAGAATTTATTCTAGAAAAAATAAGAAAAATATCCAGCAAGCAAGAATGTATTCTAGAAAAAATAAGAAAAATCTCCAGCAAGAAATAGCAGAAAATGGGAAAGAAGAAAGAACTCGGATGAAAGTTAAACACACTTTCCTTGTAACCATATTTATAGCATGGGAAGCTGAATGTAAATTGGATATTAACAGTAGTAACATTACAGAGATGAACAATAGTTTTACATTGACTATATTTCAAATATTTGCAGTTAAATACTTCACACTATAATTTATTACAACATAACTATTGTACCATACAATTACAAAAAGGATAGTACTTGTAATCGAAGAGATGATAATATCCGAGCTTATGTGAATGATAGGTTGCCTTCACTTTACTCACAATTCTTCCTTTTGAAGGCAAAGATGTTGTGAAGCCTGATCTAGACCTTAGATGATATCACCTTTCATAACACCAACAGCTATTTGACACCATAAAAATTTTTCAACAGATAAAGTTTTTGTCATCATATTAGGATTCTCTTCTGTCTTTATTTTTTCAAGAAGAATTCTTTGTTCATTTATCTGCTCTTGAATATAGTGATATAGTACTTCTATATGCTTCGTTCTACTATGGAAAGTGGAATTCTTAGATATATAAATTGCACTTTGATTATCACAACCAATTTTCATAATTTTCTTATGAATTTTGAGTTCAGCCACTAATCTTTGAAGCCATGTTACTTCCTGACTAGCTAGGTTTGTAGCAACATATTCTTCTTCAGTAGTAGACTGAGCTACACAAGATTGCAATTGGCTTTTCCAAGAGACAACACCACCAAATATATTGAACACATATCCATTGGTTGATTTTCTATTGTCTAAATCCCCATCCCAATTAGCATCCACATAACCATGTAGAATGGATGAATCACTTTGATAACAAATACCATAGTTTATAGTACCACGAAGATATCAAAAAACTCATTTTATAGCAATCTAGTGTTTTTTCCCTGGATTAAACACATACTTGCTGAGTTTTCCAACAATGTATGCAATATCAGGTGTAGTAGTGACTATTACATACATCAAACTATCGACAACACTAGCATGTGGAATTTTTATTATGAGCTCTTTTTCATCATTTGTCTTAGGGCATTATTCAATTGAGAGTTTCACCCTAGTTTCATAGGGTGTTGCCACAGGCCTACAATCTTACATATTATATCCTTTTAAGATATTTTGCACATATGTAGATTGTCCAATCCAAAGTTTTTTATTACCTCTGTGTCTTTTAATTTTCATGCCCAAAATCTTTTTAACAGCACAAAGATCTTTCACCTCAAACCAAGAATAAAGAAGTCATTTTACCTCTTTAATTTCATCCATGTCACTTTTTACTATTAACATGTCATCAACATATAGTAGTAAAATTAAGAGTTTTCCATATTTATTTTTGACGTATAAGCAGAGTCTTCCTAACTTTTAATGAAGCTAAGATTTAACATGTGTTCGTTAAATTTTTTTATTTCACATCCTTGGTGCTTGTTTGAGCTCATACAATGATCTTAGCAATTGATACACCGTATGCTCTTTTCCTTCACTTCATACCCTTTAGGTTGAAGCATATATATTTCCTTTTTGATGAGATGTGATATCATGGTCCGTCGCCAAATCTATAAATAATAGGCAGCACTCCCCTTATTTCCCATCCGGATCTAAAAGTAGCAAAGCTCCGGCAGTTTGATCACTCCAGAGATAGATTAATTTCCCATGTGCCCACAGTAGGAGTCCCCAAGTGAACGGATCTTTATTTGAGCAGCTTTGTACCTGAACGCAAGTTGTGTACAACAATAAAGATGAGCTTTGTGGATAAACCTTGTATTGCATGGAATATGATTTTATTACCTGTTATTTCTTACCTATTATTTGTTATTTCTTACCTATTATTTATTACCCTGCAGTAGCACGGTATGAGTACAACTTGACTACGAGCATTTACGGATGTGTATGGCTAGTCAAGAAATCAGCTGCTCATCGTGATTAGATTCTCTCACCCTCAACTCCTAGAATGCGGAATGAGTATGACTTGATTACGAGCATTTATGGATGTGTATGGCTAGTCAAGAAATTGGCTGCTCATTATGCTTAGGCTAGTTAAGTGCCTCAGTATGACCACTTTGAGCATGTGCGTTACGTGTGGTGATCCCAGTAACGATTAGCGTTTGGTAGCTGTGGTTGCATAGTTCAGGGTGTGTACGGTAAGTGGGAACAGATGCTGACGCTAGTTAATTTAGACTTAGTGCATTAGTTAGAGTTAGCCTTAGTTTCTCAACCCTTCTCTCGTAGCATAGAAGACATAAAAACATTTAAAAGACCATAAAAATCATATACCTCAGACTTACTTAACCNGATATTACTCACATAGTTGGGAGCTTTAACGAACCTTAGGGTTAATCAAATGAAAAATTTTATAATGGTAATCAGCACACCGAACAAGACATCATGTCTTCTTCTTCTTCTCACAAGAGCACATCGCCTAAGGATCATACAAAGGACAGTTGGTAGCCAAAAACACATAGCCGAAATTAGCCAAGTCCTCAACAATATAGGGTGACATATACTCATCCCAATGAGTATGTACCTGATCTTACCTTTATCCTCCATCAAGATGAACAGATGCGCTAGAGGGATTTGTTTGATAACATAGTGTTACCTCCAGATCGTGTTGTCCCTAACATGCTTCTCCGTGCTTTGGCACAGATTGTCATGATAGAATTGTATGCCGAATACATTGCGGTAGACTTTGACATGAGGGATTATCATCCCATAGATTTACAATGTATGAGGGATGCAAGGTGGGACAGCCAACATACATAGTTGAAGGGCAAAGGGCCACACGTCCTTAGTGAAACTAGAGATGGTGAACCACTCACAACGGGTTCTCTATCAAGAGATGTTCCCCCTCCGAATGATGAGGAGGAGGTTGGGTATCAAAACTTATGCTTAGCGATACTCAACCCTGGTTCTGATGCCCATGAACACCAACTGTTCACAGAGGGAACAACCACAAAAGACAAGGACGGGCACTCAGATCATCACCATGATGGGGGCCAAAGCAGCCGAAGAGAAGGTAGGAAACATCACCACGACGATGGTTCTCCTTCTTCTTCCCCTTCTTCACATCATTCACCCTCTCCTTCCACGTCAGGGTGTAATCATGAAGGACATAATAGAGAGGATAAACGTAAGGAAAATGAGAAACCTTGATGGGAGAGTCGAGAGAGAGGACAAGGGCATGAACGAAGGGAGAGTAGGAAAAAAATGAAGACATCATAGACATCATGAAAGAGAAGATCATGACGAGCCCCTACTTGTAACCCGAAGTATGCTCGATATAACGGAGGCAGTTAGAATTCCATCAAGGCATTTAAAAGACAGTCAGATCAAATGCTTAGACATGAACAACATCCCACGATTTGAAGGGGGATACAATGCTAATCCGCGACATCATTTACAGGAATTCCACAATGCCTGTGCCTTGCAAAACATTGAGAATGAGTGGCAAAAACTTAAGTTGTTTCCTAGGACACTCACCAAGGAAGCAGAGTACTGGTAGCAATCCTTAGAACCGGAGACCATCAGGAGGTGGAGTACGATGTTAGAACTTTTTAACAATAAGTATCAGACATACTCCAAAGTGTTCAATTTGCGTAAGCAGATTCAAGGATGGAAGCAAGATATTCATGAACCCTTGGATGCTACCGTGGCCCGCTACTACACATTGTTACATCGTTGCCTAGGCTATGGATACGCACAGTGGGATCAACTCCATCACATTGTAGATGGGCTAAGGCATGAGACTAGAAGAACCCTTGGGACTTATGCCCAAGGGTGATTATCAAAACTTAGAGCCCATGAAGTTCATAGCTTGTTGGAGCAAGTAGCAAACGATGAAGGTGAGATACGAAAAAGGGAAAGTGTGGAAGAGTGCAACCATGATCCCTCTCTTCGAAAGAAGGGAGTGAAATTTTGTGATGACGAGGATGAGTCACCAATCAAAGAGTTGGTGAATAGGAAAACCTTACCGATTCAAAAGTTAACAACAGAATTATCGGCTAAGGTAGATGACGTATGGAGTTCCTAAGAATCTAGACTTGAAATTGTCTTGAAAATTGTAGAAGAGTCTAAGGCAGAACAAAGTAGTGACAAAGGTAAAAAAATATGGAGAGATGTAGGCCCTACACATAACAAGGGTAAGGGAAAACTCACTAACTCCGATGTGGTTGTGGACTCGGATTCAGACGATGACGGTGGATGTGAGATCTACCATTATGACCATCCTAAGGGATGTTGTCCAATCATCTCACATCTACAGGAGTCTGGGGTGTATGCGCTTAATCTGAGACTTAACCAACGGCAAACACCCCGAAGGTTACCTTATCCCCAAGGTAACCCAAGGCAGTTCCACCAACCCTTGACATATTATTCGAGTGGAACTCCACCACAACCCATTAGACAACATCAATAGTGGCAATATCCACAATCATAGGGGATGCCACTGCCAACACAATAGTACCCTTACTGGTAGCCTGATCCTTATGGATATTATGTGCAGCAGCCGATTTCTCCAAGTGACTCCATGGGTCACACAACTCCCCACCATCACTACCAAGTTTGAGAGTACTTCAGAAGGACTCCTTCTTCTCCGGGAGATATTCCATACCCACACCATCCTCCAAATCCATCCACACCTCTTCCACCAGTAGTAGTTCCCATAACACCTCCTACTCCAATAATGCAAGGGGAACTTCCTCCTCAACCATAGCAATGTCACATTGCGAGAGCTGTAAATATTCAACCTACTGCTGGTTCTAACAACTGTAAAAGAATAAGATCCTTCTTTAGAATCAAAAGCCTAGAAAAACTATCGCAACAACAAGTGGTTGAGTCCATGTACACTCCTCCACCATCTAACACTTTAGAGCACCTTTCAGTCCAACAGAGCTTAACACATACGATTATGTTAACACATACCATAACCGACTAGATCAAGGTAGGCCAGCTTCCCAAGAAACTAACTAACCTTGGGAGTCCCATAATATACCTTTAAGTCACCAGAAATGAATCACATAGAGCTCTTCTTGACTCATTTTTTGAAGTTAACTTAATTTCATGAGAGATGTATCACGCTTGGAACCTGCCACAACTTAAGAAGAGCAACATTCAACTAGAGCTGGTAGACCAGTCCATCACCA